>PVJS01036119.1:0-20624 GCA_004027185.1 Glis glis
GAGGAGGAGGAAGAGGAGGAGGAGGAGGAGGAGCTGAGACTGGAAGCATATAATCCAGTGGAACTGAGTCTGGAGGTGAAAGGAACAGAAAAAGGAAATATACGTTAGAACAAAACCATTACCTGTCAGCCATAGCCACTGCGTCCTAAAAAGGAACAGAAAAGGAGAAAATGTTAAATTGACTTTGGAAATAAATTTCTTTTTAAAACTATGTAATACTGTAAGCATATTTAACAACTTGGAAATCAGCTATACCCACACCCCAGCCAAATCACCCTTATTCCTGTGCATTTTCTTCCACATCAACAGTGTGTAAGCACTTTCCATGTCACAAATGGTCTCCTGGACCCTTGATCTGGAAGACTGCCAACAGTTTACTGAATGGAAAATCCATCATTTACTTAACTGTTGCGCTATTGTTGGACGTTTTGGTTGCTTCCTTTTTTTTACCATCCTAAATAATGGTGAGAAGAACACCTTCCTCACACATGACCCCCCCTGTGCCTTTGCCACTTAGAATGTTCACCTTCCAGATTGTGTTCTGAGGACACAGGGACACTGTGGGACCACTGATTCAAGAGGTGTTTAGTAGTGATGGTGCTCACTGTGCCTGCAAATTGCTCTTCAGCTTTAGTGATGGGTCTCCTACCCCAAGCATGGCAGGAGGAGGTGTGGCTGGGATTTCAGGGGCAACTGTGGGCTTGGACAATGTGGGGGTGGCCACCCTTGGCAACCAGGAAGCTGGAGGCCACTTCCCCACGTCCTGGACACCACATCTGCTCCATAGTCTTATGGGACCTTGTGAAAAAAGGAGACCTAGCTCTACTGAGACTTAAATACCCACAGCCCAGCATGGGGTTTAGGTAGGGTTTCATTCAGTTTTGAGTAAATTAAGAACTGGATTATTTTGATACATGTTTGCATTTCTGAAGTGAGAGTTATAATCACTGCCCTTGTAACTGGGAAATTTAAGGGTGCCTTTTTTAGCCTGGACGACTTTCTATTCCAGAGCTCCAAGAGGCCATCTGAGGGGGCCAAAAAACTCAGGATACTTTTGGCTCAGTTAGTTCCACAATGAGGGGACAGATCTCTGGGTTACCAGGACAGAGGAACAAAGACTGGTGCTACCTCAGCAATGGCGGAGGGAAAGGGTCAGCTATGTCGAGCCTGCTTGGCCACTTGTGGTGAAACTCTGCAGAGAGATGGAGTGACCCTTCCCCATCACAAACACTCAACTGAACTCAACGGATGCTGACCATAAAAGTCAGTTCCGACACCCCCAGGAGAGGACAATCTAACCTACCCTACCTGACCCATCATCTCAGGACTGCATTGCTTCTCTTATGTTTCATTGTATTTCATTACTGACCCTTAAGAAATCAACCTTTTCCTCATGACACATCTCCTCTATTGTTTCCATCAGTTCTTTACAGGTTTCAAGGTTTTCTCCACAGCTGACCAGTTGTCTGTATAAGGCTTCCAGTTTCTCTTTCTTTTTCTCCCCTAGAGTTTGAATTTTTTCTTCATATTTTTGAGCAAGTGTTTCCAAGATCTCGTTGTAATGTAACTCAAAGTTCTGCTCCTGTCTTCCAAAATTTTCCTGCAAGACAGTTGACCTCAGTTGTCATTTCAGTACATGTGGCATGTTGACTAGAGTCATCGGACGCAAGAAAGGCATCTACCCAGAGAATATACTAGTCCCTCTGCTTCATCTTATCTCGACAGGGTGCTGGGGTGGATGCCAAGGGAGGCAAAACAGAGGAGTCTCCATCCTAGATCCACAGGATTAATCTTACAAAAAGCACTGCCATCTTTCCTGGCAGCATTTTGCAATCCTCTTCCAGTTTTATATACCTACTGTTACCATGACAACCATCCAGGAGGTTTATCTATGATGAATCAGCCTGTTACTAGAACCTTGGACTTCAGGGTGGAAAGGTTTGCCCTGAGAGACCCACCTGAACTCTCAACACCTCTGATACCTGTCTCATTTCATGATACGTGAATCATACAAACACCAGGATCATACCAATGGGGGGAAAGATGAAGGCAAAGAGGGACACAGGCTGTGGCCAGGTGGCACTACTACATGATAGATGAGAAAATGCAGAAAGCAGAAGGGTAGGTACTTATAGCATTTAATCCAGAGTACAATGGGTGAGAATTTTTTATTTTTTGCGGTACCAGGGATTGAACCTAGGGGCATTCTACCTCTGGGCTGCACCCCCAACCCTATTTTTTGTTCTTTTATTTATTTATTTATTTGCGGTACCAGGGATTGAACCCAGGGGCGTTCTACCCCGGCCCTATTTTTTATCCTTTATTTTGAAACCGGGTCTCATGAAGTTGCAGAGGGCCTCACTAAGTAGCTGAGGCTGGCCGCGAACCCGGATCCTTCGGTCTCCGCCTCCCAAGTACTGGGATTACAAGTGTGCACCACCATGCCCGGTTGTTCTTTATTTTTGAAACTGGGTCTCACGAAGTTGCAGAGGGCCTCACTAATAGCTGAGGTTGTCCACGAACCCAGATCCTCCGGTCTCAGCCTCCCAAGGACTGGGATTACAAGTGTGCAGCACCTCGCCCGGCAGGTGAGAAATATTAAGTAAATAATGACTCCTAGGTCCCCATGACTTAAATTGGAAGCCCAGGAGAGATCTGTGGGTTTTGACTGATGCCATCTGCATCAGATAACGAGGACATTTCCAAAGAGGAGGCTCTTATCAATCATTCAGAGATTCATTGCTAAGCACCTACTATGTGCATGAGACTTGCTCAAAAAGTGAGAGGGAAAAGTGACAGATGACTCCTCTGTGTTCAGTCTAAAAGACGGCCTCCGAGTCTGCACTGGGGATGAAGGTGCTTTGCTCTGAGAGAGAGCTGGCAGAGCAGAGCCCAGGACTTCAGTCCTCCCACCCCTCCTACCTCCACCCTGGAAGGGAACAGCTTTGCCCTTTGTCTGTGCCTTCCATATGGGATTAGGGCAATAGTTCTGTTCCCTTTTAAGGTTGCAGGTGAAGAAGTTCTGGCTTCATGGGAAAGGGTCCTGGGGCCTTGCTGATTCATATGAGGCACGCCTGTTGATACAATCAGAGGCTGCATTAATGGAAGTAGAGATCCACATGAAGAGGAGGGGAGGGAAAGCCCTGTGGTCCTCAGTCCTGGTCTCCCTCAGCTGGAAGGCTGGGTTGGGCTCCGGCATCACAGTGGTATGCTACATACCTGCCGGAGAACACCCAGGAAGCATTAATCCTATGAGAAATAGGTAACAGCAGAGGAAAAGAACACTTCCGAAAGACAGGATGGGTGCCTCACAATGCTTTATGAAGGCTGGCCTGTTCTGTGTAGCTCTAGGGGCCAACGTGACTCATGGGCAGTTACACAGCAGCAGCTTCTAGCTCAGTAGTCTGGGCATCTGGATGAAGAGCCCACATTCTTTTTGTGTGTGTGTGTGATACTGGGGATTGAACCCAGGGGCATTCTACCTCTGACCTACACCCCCAGCCCTATTTTATTTTGTATTTTGAAACAGGGTCTCACTAGGTTGATGAGAATCTCACTACTTGCTGAGGCTGTTCTCGAACCTGTGATCCTCCTGTCTCATCCTCCCAAGTACTGTGTGCTACCACGCCCGGCTTAAAAGCCCACATTCTTTTTTTTTTTTTTGGCAGTACTGGATTTGAACCCAGGGGCATTTTACCACCAAGCTATACCCCCAGCCCTATGTTTAATTCTTTATTTTGAAACAGGGTCTCACTAAATTGCGGAGGGCCTCACTAAGTAGCTGAGGCTGGCTGAGAACCCGGATCCTCCAGTCTCAGCCTCCCAAGTACTGGGATTACAAGCATGCGCCACCACACCCGGCTAAAAGCCCACATTCTTACCTGTGTCAGGATGGGGAGGAAGAGGGGCCTTAAAGAATGGGAAGTACCAGCTGGCTGAGACTGGAGGATCCAGATTTGCGGCCAGCCTCAGCTACTTAGTGAGGCCCTCCACAACTTAGTGAGACCCTGTTTCCAAATAAAGAAATAAAATAGGGCTGGGGGTGGAGCTCAGAGGTAGAATGCCCCTGGGTTCAATCCCCAGTGCCCTCCCATAAAAAGAATGGGAAGTACCTATCAAACTTGGAATTCTGATTTCTTACTGATTTCTCAGGAAAGTCTGTCAAACAGCTAACTAGAAAATGGACTTATTTCATGTACACCATGCACAGCTAAAAGTATGTCTGTGTTCAAGTGGCAATAACTGGCAGAAGTGTTGTCTCACAAAACAACTAAAAACTGATCTTCTTTGCCGGGCGTGGTGGCGCATGCTTGTAATCCCAGTACTTTGGGAGGCAGAGACCGGAGGATCTGGGTTCACGGTCAGCCTCAGCTCTCTCTCTCTCTCTCTCTCTCTCTCTCTCTCTCTCTCTCTACTTAGTGAGGCCCTCCGCAACTTCGTGAGACCCGGTTTCAAAATAAAGTATAAAAAATAGGGCCGGGGGCGTAGCGTGGAGGTAGAACGCCCCTGTGTTCAATCCCTGGTACTGCAAACAAAACAAAACAAAACAAAAAAAAACTGATCTTCACCACCTGCTTGATGTGGTTAGTATGGTAGATTCCCCTAAGGCCCACGAGTAACAACCCCAAAGAACAACCTGACAACATGGAGCCCCACCATGTCTGGTTTCACAGCCAGAGCATCAGATGGCACCTGAGGGATTATCAGTGTATGAGAGGAACAGACAAAACAAAACAACGAAGAAGGACCAAAACAAATAAAAGAAAACAGATTGCTTCTTTTTTTTTTTTTTTTGCGGTACTGGGGATTGAACCCACGGGCATTCTACCTCCGAGCTACACCCCCAGCCCAATTTTCTAATTCTTTATTTTGAAACAGGGTCTCACTAAGTTGCAGAGGGCCTCACTAAGTAGCCGAGGCTGGCCACATGTGCCACCACGCCTGGCTAGTGGATTGCTTCTTTAGCACTTGAGCTCAGTGTCCACCCCTTCACCACCTAGCCAATGCCACCATGAAGTGACCTTTGTCACATACTATCTAGGGGGACAAGGGTAAAGGGGAGTGAGGGGAAGAAGGAGCCTGTGGAGGGGCAGGATTGTACAGGTGCACTGGGGATATACCCACACCGGAGACCCAGCCTCCTGCCCCCAGAGCACAGGGTCAGCAGGGGAAATTGGTGCTGCTGGGTACGTGTCCAGACACACAGGCCAGAGGAAGCGGCAGTGGTAACTCCTCACGTTCTAAGAAAACAGACACTAACTCATTCTAGAAAAAGATGTTCCTGGCCACCGATGGAAGCTGCGTGTGTTCCACAAGATGGCCAGGTATGCTCTTACCTCCACAGTGATGAAAACCTCTTCCAAGTGACTTGCAAAATTTTCCATCTCTATAATCTGCTTTTCTAATTTGCACATGTTTTTGTGAATTTCATCCTGTCCAACAGAGCATCACACAAAAAAAGATGTTACTGCTACATCTGTTCTCTCTCTTTTGTAGAGGCAGGTTGGATTTATTCCCAGCCTACCCAAGACATGAGTGTGACGTGAAGGCAAAGAACTTGAGAGACTAGTTACCTTGGCGCTTTCCAGTGCTTTATTGAGTGGGGTCACTTCATGCTCCTTGTGCTCATCATAAACCTTCTCGACAGCTCTCAGTGGAGTTTTGCAGGTGATGCAGAAGACATCGGGAGCTTCTTCTTCGTCCTCCTCCTCTGGTATCACGTAGCACTCATACTCCTCGCTGGCACGGCTGTGCGTGTACCTGTAGGCTTCCCGCAAGTCCTGGCACTGACCTGCCACGCCCCACCCTCCGTAGCCCAGGTCCTCGGCCTCCACTGCCTCTCCACCAAGTCTCCAGTCCCGCTGCTCCCTGCCTGGGTCCCTCCTCTTCATTCCATGTGGATATCCCCAAACCCCCATTCTTTTCTCATCAACAAACTCATCCCCAAACTCATGGTCGTCTTCGAGTCCATATAAATGGACCAGGTCATCCACCTCCTCGTGAAGGTCTCTCTGAGCCTCACCTTCCCCCGCCCCTCTTGGCTCGGTGGTCACCTCAGCGTGGACTACTTCTCTCCTCATTCTGGTGTTTTCTCCAGGTAAGAGCTGCACTCTGTCTTCAGAGTCGTACAGATCCATATGATAAAACTGGAAGTCCTTGGGGGCAGCAGACCTGCCCAGCCCAGGTTCCTCCCCAGCTTCCTCCTCCATTGTAATTTTGGAAGTCCTGGGAAGTGCCTCTGAACAAGAAAGCCCTTCCTGGACACTTAATTGTGAATAGCCTGGTCCTAGAACACAAAGAGTGAGAAAATAATCAGTTTCTGAGAAGGCCATTGCAGCGTGTGGTCATGACATTGGGTTCCACTCATTCACACGTACACATCTGCTTTTTTTTTTTTTTGCAGTACTGGGGGTTGAACCCAGGGGCATTCTACCTCCGAGCTACACCCCCATACACCCCCAGCCCTATTTTTTTAATTCTTTATTTTGAAACAGGGCCTCACTAAGTAGCTGAGGCTGGCCGCGAACCCGGATCTTCTGGTCTCAGCCTCCCAAGTACTGGGATTACAAGCGTGCGCCACCACGCCCGGCACACATTTGCTTTTAATAATCTGAGCAGCTCAGTTGTGGTTTTGCTTTGAGCTACCTGTCAAGAGCGTTGTGCTTTCTATTGAAGGATGGGTCTTCTAAGCTTAAGAGAAGAAATAACAAGAGAAATGTCAATAGATTTGACTAACAGAAGACTCCTGTACATTTGAAAAACCCAGAACTTAAAAGGTAAAATAATAGGAAGAGTCTCAGGCAATTATTATTTTAAAAATATGATTAAGTTCATTGGAAAATTAAGATCTCAATAGATGAATGTACACTGACAATTCACAAGACAATTTTTTTGGGGGGTGGTACTGGGGATTGAACCCAAGGCTATTCTATCTCTGATCCACACCCCCAAGCCTATTTTATTTTTTATTTTGAAACAGGGTCTTGCTAAGTTGTGAGGCTAGCCTTGAACCTGTGAATCTCCTGTCTCAGTCTCCCAAGTACTGGGATTACAAGTGTGCACCACCACGCCCAGCTTGGCTATATTATTTCTATCCTTTTAAGTTTACTGAGGTTTCTTTTATGGAATAGCACGTGGGCTATCCTGAAAAATGTTCTATATCTTCTTGAGAAGAATGTATTATTCTTTTTTGGGGGGGCATTCTACCTCTGAGGTACACCCCAGCCTTTTTTTTTCTTGTCTTGAAACGGGGTCTTGGTAGGCTGCTGAGAGTCTCGCTAAGTTGCTGAGGCTGGTCTTAAACCTGCAATCCTCCTGTCTCAGCCTCCCAAGTACTGGGATTACAGGTGTGTGCCATCACGCTTGGCTCGAAGAATGTTTAATCTGATGTTGTTGAGCAGAGTGTTCTATAGATGTATGTTGGGTCCAGTTGGTTTACAGTAATATTCAAGTCCTCTATTTCCTCATTGATTTCTACTTAGTTGTTTCATCCATTATTGGAAGTATTGAGGTTTCCAACTATTTATTATTATATGGTCTATTTCTTCATTTATGTCAGTTTTTGCTTCACGTATTTTGTTGTTCTGTTGCTAGGTGCATATACACACATAATTGTTACATATTTTGAGGTACTGACTCTTTTATATGTATTAAATATCTCTCTTTATCTCTAGTAACATTTTTTAAGTTCTTTTTTCCTAATATTATTAGTACAGCCACTCCAGCTTTCTTGTGATTGCTTTTTACATAATTTATCTTTTTCCATCCTTTTAGTTTTAACCTCTTTGTATCTTTGAATCTAAACTGTGTCTCCTATATACACCTATGGTTGGCTATCTTAATTATTAATTTTTCTTATCTATTCATTATGATGAGCTCCCTTAGAATTTAGAAAATGACAACACTTTGTTGGAATGGTTCAAGTTACTGTGTTCTTTTCCATGTAACAAAATGATATTTCCTATGAAATAATATACCACACCCCAAAGAAAAGTCCTCAGAACCAATTAATATTTCAATCCTCAACTCTGTGTGTGTATGTGTGTGTGTGTGTGTGTGTGTGTGTATGGTGTGGTGTGTGTGTGTGTTACTGGGGATTGAACCCGGGGACGTTCTACCACTGAGTTACACCCCCCGCCCTATTTTATTTTTTTAATTTTGAAACAAGGTCTCAGAACTGGGCACGCTTGTAATCCCAGTACTTGGGAGGCTGAGATAAGAAGACCACAAGTTCGTGGCCAGCCTCAGCTACTTAGTGAGACCCTGTTTCAAAATAAAGAATAAAAAATAGGGCTGGGGGTATATCTTGGAGGTAGAATGCCCCTGGGTTCAATCCCCAGTACTGCAAAAAAAAAAAAAAAAGAAAGAAAGAAAGAAAAGAAAAGAAACAAACAAGGTCTCAGTAAATTGCAGAGGGCCTCACTGAGTTGCTGAGACTGGCTGTGAACCTGTGATCCTCCTGTCTCAGCCTCCCAAATACCGGGATTACAAGCATGCACCACCATGCCCAGCTCAATCCTTAACTTTTTAGTAGGATAGAAATTAGAGATTCGGAGGAAAATTGGCATCTATAAGTCAGCTGAGAACTAAATATATAATATTGGAGGAAGACAATTTACCATAAAGAAGTATGGAGCTGTGATAGGAGAGTAAGCATAGTTAGAAAGATAACTCCACAGGATATCTGAGGCTGAGGGAAACATTTCTTTTCTTTTTTTTTTTTTGTGGTACCGGGGATTGAACCCAGGGGCATTCTACCTCCAAGCTACACCCCCAGCCTTATTTTTTATTCTTTATTTTGAAACAGGGTCTCACTAACTTGCGGAGGGCCTCACTAAATAGCTGAGGCTGGCCACGAACCTGCGATCCTCCTGTCTCAGTCTTCCAAGTACTGAGATTACAAGGGTGCGCCACCACGCCCGGCTCTGAGGGAAACATTTCTAACAAAGGATAAGCTTGACATGGACTTCGGATCTCATTAAACAAGTTGTGATTACAACCCATGTCAGGGCAAACAAATTCACTGAGTAGTCCTGGCCCAGAGCTGGTCCACAGGCAAGAAAAACACAGAGACAGGTGAGCCAAGGCTGGCTGGCGTGTGAAAGCAAGTGGTCACCAGGCCTCGAGAGGAATCCTGAGTCATAATCACCCCGTTGAGCTGTTCTCAGTTCTTGACCCTCATAAACCATGCAATATAATAAATTCTGTGTGAGGGTGGTGGTGCTGGGGATTGAACCCAAGGACATTTTATCTCTGAGCTACCCAGCCCTATTTTATTTTTATTTGGGAACAGGGTCTCACTAAATTGCTGAGAGCCTTGCTAAGTTGTTGAGACTGACTTCAAACATGCAATCCTCCTGTCTCAGGCTCCCAAGTACTGGGATCACAGGTGTGCACCTCCACACCTGACAATATTTGTTATTTTAAATTATCAAGTTTTAGAATAATGTATTATGCAACAAGAGATAACATACATTATCCCCAGATTAAAAATAACCTTCTTTCCGCCTGTCTTTCTGCTCTTGCTACCATCCTCTCTCTCTCTCTCTCTCTCTTTCTCTCTCTCTCTCTCTCTCATTCACATTCAGGCTCCTTCAGAGGGTGCTGTTTATAGCACTGGTCTTCAGACAATGGCAGATTTGGCCGGGATTGGTGGCACTTGTAATCCCAGTGCTTGGGAGGCTGAGACAGGAGGATCACAGGTTCAAGGCCAGCCTTAGCAACTTAGAAAGATCCTAATTTCAAAATAAAAAGGAGCCGGGCGTGGTGGCGCATGCTTGTAACCCAGTATTTGGGAGGCTGAGACAGGAGGATCGCAGGTTCGCGGCCAGCCTCAGCTACTTAGGCCTTCCGCAATTTAGTGAGACCCTGTTTCAAAAACAATAAAGAATAAAAAATAGGACCGGGGGGTGTAGTTAGGAAGTAGAATCCCCCTGGGTTCAATCCCCAGTTTTGCAAAAAAAAAAAAAAAAAAAAAGACAATGGCAGATCTACTTGAAACTCTCCAAGGGGTCCGGGCCACGGCTCTCAACCTCATATTTAATCTCTCCCAGGGCTGTGCTACCTGTGCTTCCCGCAGATTCTCTTTTCACAATAGCCCTTCTTCTCCTTATTATAGAAGTGAAACTATACCTTTCACTCATCCCGAATATTACATTGCACTGTAAGCTTTTGTTGCTTGGAAATTTTAGAAACCTCCAGGGAGCTAAATGAAAGGACAATTTGAAGTACTGGTAGCAATGTTGAGAGAGCAAATGACATTAATGAATGGGTAAGAAAAAAAATTTTTTAAGTTAAGTGGTTTCCAGTTCTTTGCTTCCAACAAAAGTGAAAGAGGATCTAATCAAGTTGTCAGCTGAAATACTATTAAAATTTTTTCATGATAGATCACTATATAATTTCAGTGTACATTTCAGAAAGTGTTCAAAGAATTGAGTGACACTGCTGTAACTTGCTTCCACTTCCATCTACTTAGGAGGTGAGCAAGGTCACTCTGCTCATCAACACAATGAAAACAGGACAAGTCACTTCATTCCTGCTGCACTCCAGAATCTGTGATCTATATCCATGGATACATGAGTTAAAGAAAAAGGAAATCGCCATCCACCTCATTAAGAGATGCATTTCAGAGCCAGGCATGAGGGAGTACGCTTGTAATCCTAGTACTTGGGAGGCTGAGGGAGGAGGATCACAGGTTTACGCCTAGCCTCAGCAACTTAGCGAGGCCCTCAGCAACTCAGGGAGACCCTGTTTCAAAATAAAAAATAAAATAGACCTGCGGATGTAGCTCAGAGGTAGAATGCCCCTTGGTTCAATCCCTAGTACCCCCCCAAAGAGATGCATTTCCATTTTATTTTTTGTTTAATAATTATCTACCAAAATTTGTAACATACTTATACTTTTTTTGCTTACATGTGACTAAAAATTGTACTGGTGACTTAATTTAGAAAGAAAAAGAGCTCACTATTTAGAGACTTATGGTTCTAGCCGGGTGTGGTGGCGCACGCTTGTAATCCCAGTACTTGGGAGGCGGAGACCTGAGGATCAGAGTTCGCAGCCAGCCTCAGCTACTTACTGAGGCCCTCCGCAACTTAGTGAGACCCGGTTTCAAAATAAAGTATAAAAAATAGGGCCGAGGGTGTAGCTTGGAGGTAAAACGCCTCTGGGTTCAATCCCCAGTACCGCAAAAAAAAAAAAAGAGAGCCAGGTGTGGTGGTGCACCCTTGTAATCCCAGTACTTTGGGAGGCGGAGACCGGAGGGTTCGCGGCCAGCCTCAGCACTCTCTCTCTCTACTTAGTGAGGCCCTCCGCAACTTTGTGAGACCCGGTTTCAAAATAAAGTATAAAAAATAGGGCCGGGGGTGTAGTGCGGAGGTAGAACGCCCCTGGGTTCAATCCCCAGTACCGCAAAAAAAAAAAAGAGAGAGACTTATGGTTCTAGGAAAAGAAAAGATTTAAATCTCAAGTCATATTTTTGTAGAGAAGTTATCATAGATGATCAATAAATGACTTTCCAAGCTTAGCAAAACATTGTTTTGACAAAATTTTGCTGAGAAGTGAAATGGAAAAAAAAGGTCCAAGGAGGGAAAAAAAAAGAACAATGTAAAATCTCTAAATGACATCACTCCCCCCTCAGGACACTGCCCTCAGGATCCAGCAGTCTGTGTTTGCACTGTCTGCTACATCCTCGGGAAAATCAGTCTCACGGTCATGGACTATAAAGCAGGTTTATTAACAGTGCCTGCCTTACAAGGTTGGCAATTAGATGAAATAATATAAGTAGGTAAGATACTTAGCATAGTATATAGCACAAAGTAAGTCCTCAAAAAAGGTGAGCTGCTGTTATTATTGTTTTTTTTTTTTGTTACTATTAAAATTATTTGGACCAGTATCTCCCACCTGGCCAGTTTAGGGGCCTCCTACCTGGTTACTCACAGAAGATGAGGACCAGGGATGGGAGATGAAAGCCCACAGTGGCCACAGCAGTGTGGAATCGTCTGTGGCTGCTGTGGGAAGATTTTCCCTTGAAAACAGCTGATGATGGGAGAAGGCGCCAAGGCAGAAGAGCCTCCTGATCAGGTATAGACGCTGGCTGCGAGGGCACGCTCACCCGTGGCAAGCGCTTCCAAGGGGCCCAGGCAGAGATATGGGACGAAGGTTCCCCAATTCAATTTCTATGTTTTAGAATGGCAACACTGAGTTCCTGTGAGGCCAAGGGGCTTGCTTGTGACCAATTGCATATAATCAGGCGTGGTCTGGGCTACTCTGTATCTAGCCCTGTGCTGGAAACTGGACACACAGCCAGGCAGAAGAGCTTGGATCCAAATTGGCATTTCCACTAAACCACACTGCCTATAGACTGTGGAGCAGCCCACTAAAAATAACGCATTTCCATGTGCTGCTGAAAGAGATAACCAGGATTTTGTATTACCTATAAATCATCCTGAGAAATCCTTTCAAACAGAAGCTGGAATCTGAAATACCAGCTTGAAGTGTTAAGAAGACACAGCAAGGAGACTGGGAAATATCTAGTACACATGCTAATAAGAACACGCGCTTCCATGCCTGTGTTTGCCCTTTGAACAGACAGATGCAAACTGGTCTGTGTGCTCAGCATGGAATTTTGCAATGCATGCCACGGTTAATACCCACAGTTTTTCTCGACACCTACACCCTTTCAGCTTCTTAACAGAGTCAGAATTTGGAGAAAAAGGAACATTGATGATAAACTGTCATTTTATAAAGTATGAAATTCTTAGAGAAGGAAAGTAATAAATCACAGTCTATAATGAATATATTGGGTGGATTTCCTCTCCTCTATGCTACAAAATGGCAGCTTAAAAAAAAAGACATTATTTTTCTTAAATGGAGGTGTGTCTCTGTGTTTTAATTGGAAAAGTCTTCTTCGAAATGTTTTTTAATGCCTGGTGTGGTTGTGCATACTTATAATCCCAGTACTTGGGAGGCTCAGACAGGAGGATCACAGGTTCGTGGCCAGCCTCAGCAACTTAATGAGACAGTTTCAAAATAAAAAAATAAAGCCAGGCATAATGGTGCACGCCTGTAATCCTAGTACTTGGGAGGCTGAGACAGGAGGATTGCAGGTTTGAGGACAGCCTCAGCAAGTAGTGAGATGCTCATCAACCTAGTGGGACCCTGTTTCAAAAATAAAAATTAAAAAAAATAGGGCTGGGGGTGCAGCTTGGAGATAGAATCCCCCTGGGTTCAATCTCCAGTACCACAAATAAATAAACAAACAAACAAATAAATAAATAAATAAATAAAAAGGACTGGGGGTATAGCTCAGAGGTAAAATGCCCCTGGGTTTAATCCTCAGTACCCCCCCACACACACGTAAATCAAACTGTTCTGGCACTTTGCAAGAATCAGCAGGCCTCTCCCCACTTTTGTGACAGCCCTTCACACTCGGTACTAATACCATGTTCAGTAAATGCGAATCCTGCTACAAGAAGGTACAGAAAACATTTATACTGTCAGGTATAATTTAAACATTTGTGATTTACCATGATATCCCTTCCCATCTGAAGGAAAGATATAGCATTAACATAATGGCACTGAGAGTTTCTACCAATACAATTTGCATTAGAAGAATATGACTACCACAAAACTTGCCTGTAATTTAAGGGTCCATAAATGCTTCTTTTAGCTCAGAGGACCTGGATTTCTGTTAGAAAGTTGATTCCTTGTTCGGCAGGTTTTCCTTGCTAATGACTTCTGCATGGCCCACAGGCTGGCCCCGATAGCTCTACACCCGGACTTTGCAAGTGGGTACCAGAATTGGATGGTAACAAGAGCTGGCTCTGGCCATAAATAGCAACAGGCCTGCCATGAGCCAAAGTCCAAATATAGACCTGCTGCGGCAGTCCTGCCACTTCTTACAGCTCAAGTGTCACTGAAAGGGGTCACATGCTGTGCTCTGCATTTCTTCATTTATTGTGGGGGTTTGAGACCTGTGACTCAGATGGCTGGCTGCATGCAGAGGTGTAGGGCTATCTCAGCAAGGCCAGGAGGGAGACATCTGACAGCCCCTGGGTGTGCACCTTCCACCTGGGCCTTCCCAAAGTGTTTTTGAACAAGCATAGCTCTGGAGGCAATTGAAAGCAACTTCTTTTCTTCTTCTATTATTCCTTTAAAGTGTAATCAAGGTGGGAACGATTCTCCTCTCTGGATGAAAATCCAGCAGAACCTATGAATTTCTGCTCCCTCTTAGGTAACACACAGTCTTAGGGTCACTCGAAGCCTTAGTCTCAAATTCAGTAATTGTATGTCCTGTTCAATATATTAACCAAAAAGCCAAATCTGGTTTAGCCTATATCAAAATCTTCCCCCCTCCCCAGCTTAGGTGGGCCTCTCCCCCCACCCCACTCCTCCCCGAGTGGCCAGCTGGACACCAAGGCAGGAGCCTAAGGTGACAGCCGGCTCCTATCTGCAGACACCACAGTGGGTACTGACTTTGGTCTCTCGGGGCCTGGAAGATGCTTTCTGACTCTCTCTCATGGGGATCTATTTCACATCTCTAGGGATTCTCAATGTGGAGACCCCCCCCTCCTGAAGCTCCCATGACCAGGCTAACAGCCCTGTCCTCTAGGAAGGCTTTTTCATTCCTCCTTGGGGTGTGGTGCAGTACCCTCAGATCTCTCAAGTAAGGGCTCTCCTCCAGCAGGTGGCCCTTTGGGCCCAGATCTAGGTTACTCCTTGCTGGCCCTCTTCCTGTTGGCCCACAGCTGGACCTCAGGGGGAAGGACCCATTCTCCACCCTGGCAAACTCTGAGATGCAGCAGATGGATCCCCAAACAGCCACCCAGCTGGCTCTCCACCAGAGTGGCCACACTCTCACCCAGGCCATCGTCAGTCCAACTGGAGGAAACACAGCACGCTCTCTGAAGGGCCCCTTGGCTGGGCTCAGGGTTAGAGGGTGGCATGGAAACTTCACCCCCAGACTGACAGCTCCCTCTAGAGAACTGCTCCATAAGTCTTGGTTGCAAATAGCCTTGTTTTCCTCTACTGTGACCCCTTTTTATTTCTTCCATGAGCTGAGAGGTCTAAGAATTGTGAATCAGGTTCTGAACCACTTCTTTTGAAAGTCTGTCTACGGTGATTTGATCTTGGAATTTTTTTTTTTTTTTTTGCGGTACCAGGGATTGAACGCAAGGGCGTTCTACCTCCACGCTATGCCCCCGGCCCTATTTTTTTATACTTTTATTTTGAAACTGGGTCTCACGAAGTTGAGGAGGGCCTCACTAAGTGGAGAGAGAGAGAGAGAGAGAGAGAGAGAGAGAGAGAGGGAGAGAAAGCTGAGGCTGGCCGCGAACCCGGATCCTCCAGTCTCTGCCTCCCAAAGTACTGGGATTACAAGCGTGCGCCACCACGCCCGGCCTTGGAATTTTATATTTATTGTTTTGGGGAGTATTTTAAAAATACCATTGAGCCGGGCGTGGTGGTGCACACTTGTAATCCCAGCACTTAGGAGGCTGAGACAAAAGGATCACAGGTTCGCAGCCAGCCTCAGCTAGTGAGGTCCTCTGCAACTGAGACCTTGTTTCAAAATAAAGAATAAAAAATAGGGCTGGGTGTATAGCTCAGAGGTAAAATGCCCCTGGGTTCAATCCCCAGTACTGCAAAAACAAAACAAAACAAAACACCACCATTGCTGCAGTGTATCCATAAAATAAAAAACATTGGAAGCAAAATAAAATATCAAAAGAAACCTATTAAGAGAAAAAAGTATGTAAAGATGAGTGTACAAGAATGCTTACCACAGTATTAATTTTGGTTTCTTGGTTTTATTTTATTTTTTCGTGATGCTGGGGATTGAACCTAGGGGCATTCTACCTCTAAGCTACACTCCCAGTCCTTTTAATTTTTTGAAACAGGATATCACTAGGTTGCTGAGTTTTGCTAAGTTGCTAAGACTGATCTTAAAACTGTGATCCTCCTGTCTCAGCCTCCCAAATACTGGGGTTACAGCCACCATGCCTGGCTCTTGGTTTTATCTTTTTATGTGGTCTAAGATTGAACCCAGGGCCATGAGCATGCTAAGCACACACTCTACCGCTGAGCTACACCTTCAGACTCATAGCATTGTTTATATGGGCAACAAGTGGAAATTAATATATGTTTACCAACATGGTGCTTACACATATGCAAAGAGATTTATTAGGAGGAACTGACTCACATGGCGGTAGAAGCTGGAGAGTCCTAGGTTTTGCAGTCAGCAAGCTGAAGACCAGGAGAGCAGGTGGTGCGGCTCCAGTCTGAAGGTCAAAGGCTTGAGATCCAGGAAGCGCTGATGTTTCAGTTAGAATCTGAGGCCAGAAAACCAGCTTAGAGGCAGTCAGGCAAGAGAAATTCCCTTTTAGCCTTTTTGAGCTATTTAGACCTTTAAATGATTGGATGAAGCCCACCCACAAAAGGCAGAGTGATCAGACTTAGTTCCCAGATTCAAATGTGAATCTCATCCAGAAAGACCCTCACAGCCACGTGCAGAATAATGTTTGACTCAGTATCTGGGTACCCTGATGGCCCAGTCAAGTTTGGCACATATATATACACATTATATATATATATATATGTATATATATATATATATATATTATCACGCATATGTGTATATATTATCACACATATATACTTGGACTGTTTATGTTCCCCCCTCAAAATTCATATGTTGAAACTAAATCTTCAGTGTGATGGTATATGGACATGGACGTTGGGAGGTGATTGGCCCTCATCAAGGGGATTAGTGCCCTCATAAAGGCATAGAGGGCTCCCCTGTCCCTTCAGTCATGTGAGGAGGAAGTAAGAAGAAAGCCTTCTATGAACCAAGAAGCAGGCCCTCACCAGATATGGAATCTGCTGGTGCCTTGATCTTGACCTCAGCCTCCCAAACTGTGAGAACTAAATGTCTGTTGTTTATAAGCCACTGGGTGTATGGTATGCTGCTGTAGTAGCCCTAATGATCTGAGACACTACACACACACACACACACACACACACACACACACACACTCACAATGGGAGCAGTTTCTTTTGATGTATACTTGTGTGTGTGTATGTGTGTGTATGTGTGTGTGTGTGTGTGTGTGTGTGTGTGTGTGTATGGTGCTGGGGACTGAACCCAGGGACATTCTACCTCCAAGTTACACCCCCAGCCCTATTTTATTTTTTATTTAGAAACAGGGTCTTGCTAAGTTGATGAGGTTAACTTTGAATCTGCGACCCTCTTGTCTCAGCCTCCCAGGTATTGGGATTACAAGTGTGCACCACCATGCCCTGCTGAGCTACACCTTTGATAATGTCTATTTGATAATAGTCACATATATCTTATTTCTTAAAAAATATTTTATAAGAGCTGGACGTGGTGGCGCACGCTTGTAATCCCAGTATTTGGGAGGCTGCGACAGGAGGATCGCAGGTTCGCGGCCAGCACAACTTAGTGAGACCATTTCAAAATAAAGAATATAAAAAATTTTTTTCTGATAATAATAATAATAATAATAATAATGATAAATGCTCTTTGGCTTAGAAAGAAGCAAATACTACAAAACCCCAAAGCAAATACAAACCAGTCATGCATTCTAGTAACACTTCTATTAGGTTTGGTGTGTATTTTTTTCTATGTCTTTTCTAAGAATATACAAACAAATCCTGTCACAAACTAGAAATTACTTTTATAATTAGAAAGACTCATAGTTTCATTTTGAAAAACCAAATAATTTAGGAAACCACTAGAAAGGATAAAGTAGTATAAAGCAAATATAGTAAAATGATATATGGTGAAGAAAATGCAAAATAAGATATTTTAAACAGACTAGTAAAAATTGTAAGTATTAGCTAAAATAACATATTAGAAGTAGTTTTGGGAAAAATAGATGCCTTCAGCTAGGGGCTTCTGTCTGCAGGAGGACAGGTGAGCCTGAGAGCAAGGTCAGTAGCCCAGGTAGTGTAGTGTGAAAGGGCAGGTTGCCTCCCACACTGTGCCAGGCCCAGGGAAGTCATCATCCGGCGGAGAGGCCCAACGAGCTCTGGGTTTTTCATTTGTTTGTTGTTGCTGTAAACTTTGGGAATAACAGCAAGGGCAAATCTGAGTCCAGACTTTCTCAGCTCAACACCTGAAGTCAAGACCTTATAGGCTTTGTTTTGGCCAAAGTCTTGATCATCCTGTCTGAGCCTCTCCTCCCACCCCTCCACCACTCAGTGCTCCTGTGCAGGGCACCCTCTCCTCCTGTTTCCGGTTCTAGGCAGAGACCGGGGCTGTCTGGTCCCTGTGGCGTGAACACATCCAGCTGTGCCCCACACTGACAGCTGGTCAGTAGCCAGGGTGCCTTGTTTGGCCTGGTTGGGTGCCATATCTGTTTTTTTTTTTTTTTTTTTTTTTTTTACTAGGGATTGAGCCTGGGGACGTTCTACCTCCAAATGACACCTCCAGCACTATTTTTTTTTTTTAAGTTGGGTCTCAATAAATTGCTGAGGCTGGCCTCAAACCTGTGATCCTCCTGTTTCAGCCTCCCAAGTACTGGGATTACAGGCGTGTGCCACCATGCCCAGCTTGTGTGCCTAATTTTTTTTTGTGTGTGGTACTGGGGATTGAACCCACGGTCATTCTGTCAGGGGGAGACACAGTAATTCTGTGGGTTCTTGGCCTCCATGGTGAAAAGAATTTCAACACGTGCCAGTCAGAGAAAAGGCAAAGGTTTAATTCAAGAAAGGTGATGGATTGAACTGGTTCTCCAAAGGGGTTCTCCTCCCAACTCTGCCCCCATGCCCAGTTACTGCTTCCCAAAAGGGTCCTGCCCCTTCCTGGGAACCACTCAGGCTTCCAGTGCGCACCATCCCATCGACCAGTAAATTAAAAGGCCACGCGGGCCTCCAATAAGACGCAACACCGGGTCAACCAATGGCTACGGGCCAACTCAGTTTAAGCCCGTATTTAATCCCAAACGCCACAGCGCGCTCTCTCTCTCTCTGATCGCCTCTCTTCTGACCCCCTTCGCTCGAATAAATCTCTTGGCTGCATGGTTGACTCCAGTGTGGTTTTTTGCCCTTCAGTGGGGATATACGTTCAGGGGAGACGTGGGCCATCTGAAGCGAGTGTCTCTGCCCGTGAGAGAGCGTCCATCCATTCTACTTCCAAGCTACACCCCCAGTCCTATTTTTTATTCTTGATTTTGAAACAGGGTCTCACTAAGTTGTGGAGGGGCCTCACTAAGTAGCTGAGGCTGGCTGGGAACCGGATCTTCCGGTCTCAGCCTCACAAGTACTGGGATTACCTCCATGAGGGGGTAGGTGGGGTCGCACAGTGGAGGTCTGGACTTCCTCTTAATCTTCAGTTTCCCCAGCAACTATGGATGGAGGCTGGCTGGTGCCTGACCTTTGTCCTCCTCAAGGGCCCTTTGTTTACCAAGTATCTCAGGGATCTCAGGTGGGGAGAGGGGCCATTGTGATTAAGGGTATGGTCTCCTTAAAACGAATACACCCTATAGGGTGGAGTTAGAGATTATGAATTTTCCAGATTTTAGGACTATATTTCCCTTCCCTAGTTGTCTCCTTTCTACCTAAAATTTTTATCTCTTCTATTCTACCTCCGAGCTACATCCCCAGCCTTATTTTTTATTTTGAAACAGGGTCTAAGTTGATGAGAATCTCACTGCTTGCTGAGACTGTCCTCAAACCTGAGATCCTCCTGTCTCAGCCTCCCAAGAACTAGGATTACAGGCATGTGCCACCATGACCGGCAGAATTTTTTTTTTTTTTTTTTTTTTGCGGTACGGGGAATTGAACCCAGGGGCGTTCTACCTCCGCGCTACACCCCTGGCCCTATTTTTTTTATACTTTATTTTGAAACCGGGTCTCACGAAGTTGCAGAGGGCCTCACTAGGTAGAGAGAAAGAGAGAGAGAGAGAAACAGGGAGAGAGAGAGAGAGAGAGAGAGAGAGAGCTGAGGCTGGCTGCGAACCCGGATCCTCTGGTCTCTGCCTCCCAAAGTACTGGGATTACAAGCGTGCGCCGCGCCCGGCAGAATCTTAAAACAACTTCCTTCTCTGGGTCTGTTTCCTGAACTCTAAAGTGAAGTTACAACATAGATTGTCTTTCAACACTTTGGGGTGGGAGCGGGAATGCTTTGTAGGTACAGATATCTTTTTGTCTCTCTTTTCTACATCTCCCCCAAATACTGGCACACATCAGACAATAAAGGCTTGTTGACTTGACAAAAATAAATGTATGGCTTGGTTACTCAGTAAGTAACGACAGAGTTTAACTGGATGTTTGATCTTCCCGCACATTTGGGACATTCTCCCCAGCACATTTGGGACATTTTCCGGGGCAGGAACCGCAAAGTCAATAGGGCCTCCGGATGACAGAAGACGGAACCGCCGGCGCGCCTGTTCTCAGGAAGTTCCCAGTTCAGTGTACATTTTCCCAACGTCAGTGCGCGCAAAGGCTGAGAGGGCGAGGCGAAGGAAGCCCTGCCCACTGCAGCGCGGCGGGGTGCATCGCTCCCTGCGGGGCGAGGCAGATGCTCCCACCTCTCATTGGTTGTCGCGGACCCGCCCTCGTGTCACCGGCCAATCCGGACGCCCGGCCAGTCGCGGGCGCTGCCGGGT
>PVJS01036120.1:0-20624 GCA_004027185.1 Glis glis
TGGAGAGTCAGAGGAACCAGTAGCTGGTCGAACGGTCTAAGAGCTGGAGTCTTAGGATCGGAGCAACCACTAATTCAGTCCCAGTCCAAGATGTGAAGATCAGGAAGCTCTTCGGAGAAACGATGGTGAAGTTTCAGTTCCAAGAGCTGGAGGCCGAGAAGATCAAGAAGCTCTTCAGAGAAAGGCGAAGCCGGCGGCCAACATCTGAGGCGAGAGCAGATGCGTTTTCCTCGGAAAGAGTCGCACGCACTCTACGCGGCTTCTCCCTCTTTTATCTAAGTCCGCACCTATCAGAATCCTGCTGCCTACATTCAGGGCAGGGCTTTCTCTTTAGTCTGCTGTTACACACCCAAAATCACATAATCTTGGGTGTGTCATGATCAGGTCAAGTTGACAACCTAGATTAACTATCATACCCCAGTACCGCAAAAAAAGAGAAAAGGTTGATAAAACAATTGTATACATATAAAAGAGTGAACTACATCTTGCACCATATACAGAAATTAATTCCACATGGATGATAAAGATCCAAATGTAAACCTAAATCTATACAACTGGAAAAGAAATTGACAACCTTTTTCTTCAAGGTCCAGATAGTGAGCATCGGAGGTTTATGGCTGTATGGTCCCTGCTGCAGGCATACGACTCTGCCATTGTGTTGTGAGAGACCAGACATAGGAGGCACATGGATGCACGGGCATGGCTGTGTCCCAGGGCCCTTTACAGACACGAAGCTGGTCTCCAGGCCATAGTTTTCCAATCCTGCTGTCAAAAATAAAAAATAAAAAACAGGATAAAAATCTCTGTGACCTTGAATTAGTCGAAGATTTCTTAGATATGACTGACACTAAAGCAGAATCCATAAGAAAAAAACAACAACCAAAACCTGGTAACTTGGGCTTCATAAAAACTAAAAATAGGCCAGGTAAGGTGGCACTCCACCTGTTTCTCAGCTACTCAGGAGTCTAAGGCAGGAGGATCACAAGTCTGAGGCTAGCCCGGGCAACTTAGTGAGACCCTGTCTCAAAATAAAAAATAAAATGGGCTGAGGATGTGTCTCAGTGGTAGAATGCCCCTGAGTTCAATCCCCAGTACTGAACAAGAAAAAAAAAAAAAAAAGAAAGAAAGAAAAGAAAAGATGCCCTCAAGTGTCACCACTGTTCAACAGTACCTTGCCCTGGAAATGACTGGACCAGAAATCAAATTATTAAAGAATGGCAAAGAAAAGTCAAAATTATCTTTGGTTGCATATAATATGATTGTCTGCATAGAAAATCCAATAGAGCCAGGAGCATCAGCACAGGCTATAATTCCAGTACTTGGGAGGCTGAGACAGGAGGATCACAGTTTTTTTTTTTTTTTTTTTTTTTTTTTTGGTGGTACCGGGGATTGAACCCAGGGCGTTCTACCTCCGCGCTACACCCCCGGCCCTATTTTTTATACTTTAGTTTGAAACCGGGTCTCACGAAGTTGCGGAGGGCCTCACTAAGTAGGGAGAGAGAGAGATAGGGGGAGAGAGAGAGAGAGAGAGAGAGAGAGCTGAGGCTGGCCAAGAACCTGGATCCTCCGGTCTCCGTCTCCCAAAGTACTGGGATTACAAGTGTGCGCACCACACCCGGCTCGAAGGATCAGTTTTGAGGCCATTCTCAGCAACTTAGCAAGCCCCTGTTTCAAAATAAAACATAAAATAGGGTTGGGGTGTAACTTGGAGGTGGAGTTCCCCTGGGTTCAGCCCCCAGAACCGCCCCCAGAAAAAGCGAGAGAGAGAGAGAGAGAGAGAATCTAATGGAATCTGTTCTCGAACTATTAGCAGCATTTGGCAGTTCAACAAAGTTGTTGGATAGAAGACAACATAGTAAAGTTAGTAGTATTCCTACTGAACAGTAGCACTGATCAGAACAGGTAAGAAGCGGGGGCATCCCACGGGATCCCACTTAAAGTAGCAGTCAAGTCTCCAAGTGACTTAAGATGAAGCCTAGCAGATCTTGATGAGCCCTCTATGGAGGTGGTGCAGGAGCGGTTCCTAGGACCAGAGAAGAGCCTCCCAGCTAGACTGCTGGCCTCAGGCCACAGCCCCACCGCTTCCCGGCTTGTGTGAACTGCTCGATCACTCTGTGCCTCAGTTTCCTCATTTGTAAAGGGGAGGTAATAATAATATCTACCTCACAGAGATGTTGAGAAGATTGGGTTAAAATACAGTGTTTAGAGCCGGGTGTGGTGGCGCATGCTTGTAATCCCAGTACTTGGGAGGCTGAGACTGGAGGATCACAGGTTTGCGGCCAGCCTCAGTTACTTAGTGAGGCCCTCCGCAACTTAGCAAGACCCTGTTTAAAAATAAAGAATAAAAAATAGGGCTGGGGGTGTAGCTCAGAGGTAGAATGCCCCTGGGTTCCATCCCTAGTTCGGCAAAAAAATAAAAATAAATAAAAAATACAGTGTTTAGAACAGTAGCTGGTACAAAATAAATTCTTTATAGATGGCTTCTATTATTATTATTATTATTATTATTATTAAGAAAAATTATAAAATTGAATTGAAGGACAGGAAAGAACAACCAAATTAGTATAGAGATAGACCATATCCATGGATGAGGTGATTCAGTATCAGAAAGATGTCACTTTTCTCCTGGTTAAAGATAAATTTATTGTAGTGCCAATGAAAATCCCAGCAGGGTTTTTAATAGTCTGAAAATTTATATGGAAGAATAAAAATCCAAGAATAGCCAAGACAATTTCGAAGAAGAGCCAAAATAGTGCCATTTGATCTACTTGACATTGATTTATTATAAAACTATACTATCTAAGACAGGGTAGTACTGTCACATGAGCTGGACAAAAAGATCAATGGAACAGAACACAGAATACGAAAATAGACCCACACATACACAGGAACTTGGTATAGAAGAGAAATGGCATTATAAATCAGTGGGGAAAAGATGGATTATTCAATGAATGGTTTGGATATTAGATTCTTGTTTCTCTTTTGGTACTGGGGATTGAACTCAGGGGCATTCTGCCTCCAAGCTACAACCCCAGCTCTATTTTATTTTCATTTTGAAACA
The DNA here is from genome assembly GCA_004027185.1 of Glis glis. Taxonomy (NCBI): domain Eukaryota; kingdom Metazoa; phylum Chordata; class Mammalia; order Rodentia; family Gliridae; genus Glis; species Glis glis. Next base: position 3,062 of record PVJS01036120.1, read on the forward strand.
GGGTCTAGCTAGGTTGATGAGAGTCTCACTACTTGCTGAGGCTGGTCTCGAACCTGTGATCCTCCTGTCTCAGCCTCCCAAGTACTGGGATTACAGGCATGTGCCACCACACCTGACTTAGATTATTTTTTTCAAGGATGTATGATTATTTTTTCTTTACTATGATTATTTATATCCAATACCCCAACATTGAACATAATTTCAAAAATCAATATCCATAATTTATATTTAGGATATTAGGTTCTTCACATGGAAAAATATATAATGAGATCCCTCTTCAGTCCACACAGAACAGCATGCTCTAGATGTGCTAAATCTCTAAATACACGTCTTCACATGTAAATGTAAAGGAAGGACATTCTGTAAACCAACTTTCCAACTTGGGGGGTGGAGAAGTATCGATCAAACGGGACACAAAGGGCAAAAGACTCAAACTACAGTGTTGTTAAATTTTACTGTATTAAAAAATGACTTCTTGGCTGGACATGGTGGCGCATGCCTGTAATCCCAGTACTTGGGAGTCTGAGACAGGAAGATCGCAGGTTCAAGGACAGCCTCAGCAACATAGTGAGACTCTCAGCAACCTATGGAGACCCTGTTTTAATAAATAAATAAGCCGGGCATGGTGGCACATGCTTGTAATCCCAGTACTTAGGAGGCTGAGACCGGAAGATCAGGGTTCGTGGCCAGCCTCAGCTACTTAGTGAGGCCTCCACAACTTAGTGAGACCCCGATTCAAAATAAAGAATAAAAACTAGAGCTGGAGTGTAGCCTGGAGGTAGAATGCCCCTGGGTTCAAGCCCCAGTACTAAATAATAATAAAAATAATAAAAAATGACTTTTGTAGGTCTAGAGTCCTGAAAACAATGTCAAGAGAGAAGCAACAAATTGACAATGTTTGCAACACTCAGGCAGCCAAGGCTAGCAGCACCCTTGTGTAAGAAGCTTCATGACGCCAATCAGAAGGAAGTCAGGCAACCTAATGAGAAGCGGAAATGGCAGGTGGAGAGCGTCCGGAGCATGTGAGGAATCAGGAAACTCGAGGTAAACAACGGCCATCCACTTCACGAGGGCTGGAGTCTCCTGAGAATGCGATACCCCGCTGTTGGAGTGTGGATTTTTTTTTCAACTTGGCAACGAGGTTGGGAGTTAAATGTGTACCTGCTCCAGTATGCATGGCCAGTAAGGTTGACCCCAGCATGGCCCAGCCGGCCCCACTCCGTATCCTAGGAAACCTTTGCATTGGGTTTGGGTGTTGTTTGAAACCTGTCCATCAAGGTGGGTGGAAGAAGGGTGGGGGCTAATCACTGGGCTGCAGTCCCCAGCGTGCTGCTGAGAGTTTTACAACCCACGTCTGGGGGAGCCTGGCTCGGGGGCATCTGACAATTTCTGGGCTGTAAATTCTCTGCCATGGCTGATTTCTTGCCACCCCTATGACATCACTGAACACAGAGCGGGGAAAGATGGACACTCTCGGCTCCTGAGCAAGCACCAGTGCACCATTGATTGCTTTCTCCCAGGATTGAGATCAATGAGGGAAACAGGAAGAGCTGAGAAAAAGTAATGCTTGGGGGAAAAAAGCAATTTGCAATATGGAACTATCAATATGATCATGTTTACATACATTGTGAATTTGCACAAAATGATATACTGCATGTATTAAAGAATAGAACATGAAGGGGCGAAAGTGCTGATTTGAGGAGAGTGTTGTCCTTTGGAGGAGGAGAAGGAGCTTCATATCCCTCTGACTCTTTTTTTTTTTTTTTTTGCGGTACTGGGGATTGAACCCAGGCGCATTCCACCTCCGAGCTACACCCCCAGCCCTATTTTTTATTCTTTATTTTGAATAAAGTTATGGAGGGCCTCACTAAGTAGCTGAGGCTGGCCGTGGACCCCAATCCTCCTGTCTCAGCCTCCCAAGTACTGGGATTACAAGCGTGCACCACCACACCCGGCTTGGTTTTATTTCTTTTTGTGTTTTTGATTTCTTAACGTAAACTCTTTTTTTTTGTTTATTAGTGTATTGCAAACATACATCTTGAAGGATTTCAGGGTGGTTGACGTATATATGCACTCATTGGTCAATTAGCCCTCCCCAATTCCCACCCCCCCACCTCCTCCCTCCCTCCTTCCCGCTTTCAGCATAGTGGTTGACTTTGATATCTTTGTGTAAGTCCGTCCTGTGCTCTAGTTTGTTTCCCTCTCCTTCCTTCCCATCTCCCCCTGTTAGTTCACCTTCTTCACTCATCTGAGGTTTTCTCTCTTTGTCTGTGGTCCCTCCTGTGCAGGGTCGTGGTTCATCTTCCCCTGATCTCAGCACTGGGGTACTATGGGGCAGGGCCGGGGGCTCCCCCTCCCAACGTCCCCAGTGCCGGGGTGAGGGGTTCTCCGGGGGCGGGGCCGAGGACTCACCTGCCCCGTGTCTCCAGTGCCAGGGGGAGGGGTTCTCCGGGGGCGGGGCCAAAGGCTCACCCACCCTGTGTCCCCAGACCCGGGGGTCTCTGGGGATGGGGCCAAGGGCTGACCTGCCCTGCGTCCCCAGCAGTGGGGGATCTCCGGGGGCAGGGTCCAGTGCTCTCCCGCCCCATATCCCCAGTGCCGGAGGGGGGCTCTGGGGGCGGGGCCCAGGGCTCTTCTGCCCCGCATCCCCAGCGCTGGGGGGATCTCCGGGTGTGGAGCCAAGAGTTCACCTGCACTGTGTCCCCAGTGCTGGTGGAGGGGTTCTCCAGGGGCAGGGCCAAGGGCTCACCCGCCCCGCATCCCCAGTGCTGGGGGAGGGGTCTCTGGGAGCGGGGCCAAGGGCTCACCTGCCCCACGTCCCCAGCGCTGGGGTGAGGGTTTCCCCGGGGGTGGGTCTGAGGGCTCACCCACCCCGCATCCCCAGTGCCGGGGGGGTGTCTCTGGGGGCGGGGCTAGGGGCTCCCCCTCCCTGCATCCCCAGTGCTGGGGTGAGGGGTTCTCCGGGGGCGAGGCCAAGGGCTCACCTGCCCTGTGTGTCCAGCGCCGGGGGGTGGGGGTCTCCAGGGATGGGGCCAAGGGCTCACCCACCCGCATCTCCAGCGCTGGGGGTCTTAGGGGGTGGGGCCCAGGGCTCTCCCGCCCTGCATCCCCAGCGCTGGGTGGGTCTCCGGGGGCAGGGCAAAGGGCTCACACACCCCGTGTCCCCAGTGCTGGGGGGAGGGGTTCTCTGGGGGCGGGACCGAGGGCTCACCCACCCCGCATCCCAACACCAGGGTGAAGGGTTCCCTGGGGATGGGGGCCAAGGGCTCACCTGCCCTGAATTACCAGCGCCGGGGTGTGTTTCCAGGGGCGGGGCCGCACCACGTCCTCAGTGCCGGGGGAGGGGCTCTCTGGGGGCGGGGCCGAGGGCTCGCCCACCCCACGTCCCCAGCACCAGGGAGTCTCCGGGAGTGGGGCCAAGGACTCACCCGCCTCACATCCCCAGCGCCAGGAGGAGGGGTTCTCTGGGAGCGGGGCCAGGGGCTGACCCACCCGTGTTCTCTGTGCTGGGCCACTGGGGAGGGGGCCATGTCTCCTCTACATATGTCCTCAGTTCTGGGGTGTTCCAGGATGGTGTTGGGCTGCTCATGGGGGACGTGGTTTACGGGCTCCTGTTCTCAGAGTTGGGCTGCTCCCGTGTATGGCCACCTCTTTGTCTCTCATCACACTCATTGCAGGGCGGAGACTCACGGCCCACCCTTGAAACCATCATCATTGTAGGTGCAGGTCTGGATTGACTTGGGCTTCATCATGTTCCTGAGTTGGTCGGTTTCAATGGTGGTCTATGGTCGCTGGTTTCACAAGGATCTGCTGTCTCTTTGCTGTTGGTCTCTGGGAGTTGTGGTGTAGGTGTAGCCCCGCATTTTCATTGCTGAGCTGTTCCAGGGGGCCATGCTGTGTTCATCCAGGTCTTCAATGCTGTGGTGTTCTGCGCCAGTGCTAGGCTACTCCAGGGGGGCCATGTTTCACCCGCTCTTTTTTTCTCAGTGTTGGGGTGCTCCTATGCCTGGCCGCCTCATCCATGTCTCTCTGCGTCACTTTCTTTGTGGGGGCTGAGGTTCACGTCCCACCCTTTGCAGTTGCCACCATTGTAGGTGTGGATTTTGTTCAACTTGGGCTTCATTATGATCCGATGTCGATTGCTTTCGATGATGGACTATAATCGCTGGTTTCACAAGAATCAGCTGTTTCTTTGCTGGAGGATTCTGGGGCCGCAGTGCTGGGGTGGCTCAGCCAAGATGGCACCTTTGTCTCAGCTCTCCGCTTACTAGGTGAGCTGCTTTGAGATTCCTACCTCCCTCTGCTCCTTCCACTGACTCACAGTCCTCTGCACTTTGCTCTCATTATTTTGTTGAGTTTTGGCTGTCCTGCTTTTCTTGTCAAGAAGCAGTCTCCCCGCCATCCTGGCTCTGACTCTTGGAGGGCCAGCGACACGCTGCCTCTCGCTTTCCCACCATCTCGCTTCTCCCCTGTAAGGCCTCTTTGGCTCTGGCCAGCTCCTGGCCAACTGGACCCTGAGCTACGTGGCTGAGAGGACCTCGGCAGCCTTGCTGCCCTGAGACTTCTCCAGTGTCCTTGGCCAACATCTCCTTTATCTGCTTCCTGGAGCCAGGACACCTCTTCCTGTGGGAGCACCGGCTGGCCGCAATCACCGTCTGCTGGAGCTGGGAGTGCTCCGGCGCCGGGCCAATCACTGGGCTCCGCTGCATCTGCGCACAGCTCTCAAGCTGCAGGCCTGGTTGGTCACCTGGGCCCCACCCAAATATATTTTTAAAAATGGTTGAAAGACCTCTGGGCGCCAGGGTGCGGGGAGGAGAGGGTGCTGGGGAGCTGTGAGCTGTCTCTGTGCCAGGCTCAGCAGCGGCCAGCACCTGGAGTTCTGCGGCCGTGGCCACAGCAGCGCCTTCCTCTTCGTCCTCTTCGCGGGCTCTGAGCCGGGACGCAGCTAACGCCCGAGCCCCGCAGCCCTCCTCCCCACCCTACTTTTCTTGTTAAGAAGCAGTCTTCCCGCCAGCCGAGTTCCGAGTTTCAGAGTGCGGGCAACACGCTTCCTCCCTTTATCTCACTCACCTGTGTTCTGTGGATCTGGTTCGACGTGGATTTCATCATAGTCTGATGTCGACTGCTTTCGATGGTGGACCATTATCGCTGCTTTCACAAGAATCAGCTGTTTCTTTGCTGGAGGATTCCAGGAGCCGCGGTGCTGGCGTGGCTCAGGCAAGATGGCACCTTTGTCTCCGCTTTCTGCTTACCAGGTGTCTCTGCTTTCTGCTTACCAGGTACGCCATTGGGTGTACATCGGGAAAACTCTTGAATCTAGACTTAACATGTGGAAGCGGGAGCCTGGAACATCTCAGCAGGAAGGGGACTGAGCACCCCAGGACAGAGAGGAGCTCCTGGGTCGTGGTGCGACCATGATGCTGGCTGAGGAGGGCGTGGGAGCTCTGTCTGAGACTGGAAGGGGCAGGCTGTTAAGGTGTGGGCCAAGGAGTGGGGCGACCTGGCTCATTTTCAGTGGGAGGAGAAGCAGGTAGTCAGTGTTGAGAGGCGAAGGCAGCCAGGTGCAGTAGACGCACACCTGTAATCCCAGTACTTGGGAGGATGAAACAGGAGGCTCCCAGGTTCAAAGCCAGCCTCAGCAACTTAGTGAGACCCTGTTACAAAATAAGAAAGGCTGGGGCTATAGCTTGGAGGTAGAATGCTCCTGGTTCAATCCCCGGTATTACATGTGGACACACACACACACACACACACACACACACACACGGCTAAGGTGGAGTCAGTGGCAGAGGTGGTGAGTGGCTGAGCCCACAAACCATGGCAGTAGCTTACTGAAGGAGGGCATTTACCTAGTGTTACCTCTTAGGAGACTGCTTGGCCTCCATAGTTGAAGCTAACCATCCACAGACCCGTCACTTGGCAGGCCCTGGCACTGGGTGCACATGAATGCTGAGACGGGAGCTTTAGCCCTTACAACTTCCAAACTAAACGCAGCCTCAGTGCCCATCAACAGCAGGCAAACTGCAGTGTTTCCAGTGGAATATTACACAGCAATGAAAATGAATAAAATACAGCTACATATATATCATACCATGAGCGAATCTCAGAAACATAATGTTGAACAAAAGAAGCCATAAGAAAAACATTCATACTCTATGAGTCTAGTTACAGAAATTCCCTAAACTGGTAAAGTACAGTGTTACAAGTCAAGATGGGGTTACCTTTGGGGTGGGGTCTTAGTCAGTCAGGGCTGCTGTAACAAAGATACCATCACCTGGGTCACTTAACCAACTCATATTTTGCACCGTTCTGGGGGCTCTGTTGTCCCAATATCAAGGCACCAAGATCACGCTTCAACAGATGACCCCTTCGGGGGTCACAAGCATTCGGTCCCTAACAGGTGGAGGGAGTGGGTAGAGAGGGCGCCTCGAGGTCAGCTGTGCCTGCTTGCTGGCCTGGGTGGCAGTTAAGAGGTGCGCGCTCCATGATGGCCCACTGAGTTGAACGTTTAACTTTGTGCACATATTTGTCAACGTGGGCCACCAAAACAAAACACCACTGACTGGGCAGCTTAGGTGACCCGCAGCTTCATTCTCTGGCTACTGTGGAATCCAGAGAGTCTACGATCTAGATCCTGGCCCACTTCGCTCCGTGGTGAGGGCGCCCTGCCCGGTTTGCAGGGGCCCGTCTCTCGCCACGTGCCCACCTGACCTCTCGGGGGGAACAAGCAAGCTTTCTTGCCTCTTTTTACAGAGGCACGAATCCCACCATGAAGCCCCCCCATGACCTCGTTCAACCCAATCACCCTCCAAGGGCTCCACTCCCGAATGCCGCCATACTGGGGGCTGAGGCTACAAGGCACGGGCTTGGGAGGGGGCACAACCCAGGCCACATTGGACTTTTCAGTGTGGGCTACATGTCAATTAAAACCTGTTAGGGAGCCGGGCGTGGTGGCGCACGCTTGTAATCCCAGTACTTGGGAGGCTGAGACTGGAGGATCGCAGGTTTGCGGCCAGCCTGAGCAACTTAGTGAGGTCCTCTGCAACTTAGTGAGACCCTGTTTCAAAACGAAAAAAATAAAATAGGACTGGGAGTGTAGCTCAGAGGTAGAATGCCCCTGGGTTCATTCCCTAGCACCATAAACAAAAACAAAACAAAATAAAAAACCCAACTATTAGAGGGAAACAGGCACACAGAAACACCTGTGGCAGGGACCAGCAGAAAGCGTGTAACCCATAAAGCAGCTGAGAAGGGGTAGTAGACAACGGGAGGAGCCGTCCACAGGAAGGAGAGTGGGGGGCTGCCCACAGGTGGGAGCTGAGAGAGGGGCCCACATTGTCCATCTGCTCCAGGACCCAGGAAGCTACTTTCTGTCCAGTGAGACCAGCTACTTTTTTTTTTTTGAGGGGGGGCATGATAGTGGTCAGAGCCAGTGGGAGGTTGTAGCAATGAGAGGCTGAGGAAGAGGAGACCAACGTGGCCCTGTCCCTCTGGCACCATGGTTGTGGGCGGAGAGGGCGGTGCTGGTGACTGGAAGGTCACAGGGTGAGGACTAGTTGTGTGTGTGTGGTACCGGGGATTGAGCCCAGGGGCTTCTACCTCCAAGCTACACCCTCAGCCCTACTTTTTATTCTTTATTTTTTTGAAACAGGGTCTCACTAATTTGCAGAGGGCCTCACTAAGTAGCTGAGGCTGGCCGCGAACCTGTGATCCTTCCATCTCAGCCTCCCAAGTACTGGGATTACAAGCCTGCGCCACCACACCCGGCTAGGACTGTTTTAACGTGTAAGAGACGGAGCAGGTGTATGCCACAGGGAGCATCTGAGGGACGCTGCCAAGCTCCATGTTAGCACAGGGTCCTGACCACTCACCTTTCTGCAGCAGACCCCTCCCCGGGGCCGCCTTCTTTTTTTTTTTTTCGGTACCAGGGATTGAATGCAGGGGCTTTCTACCTCCGCGCTACGCCCCCGGCCCTATTTTTTTTATACTTTATTTTGAAACCAGGTCTCATGAAGTTGCGGAGGACCTAAGTAGAGACAGAGAGAGAGAGAGAGAGAGAGAGAGACAGGGAGAGAGAGAGAGAGCTGAGGCTGGCCGCAAACCTGGATCCTCCGGTCTCCGCCTCCCAAAGTACTGGGATTACAAGCGTGCGCCACCACGCCCGGCCCCCGCCTTCTTCCCAGTGCCCACTTTCCTTCTGCACCCGCCATGCCCTGTTCAACATACACGCCCTTTACATCGTCCATCTCGCACCAACCAGGAGCCCCAGGCCATGCCAGTCTGTCTGCCACCCTACCCCAGTGCTGGGAATGTGCCCGCACATAGTGGGTGCTCAGCAAACAGTTCCCATGGATGAATGAATGAAAGGCAGGGAGGTATCCGCACAGAGGGGGGCTGGGGCGCAGGACCTGGAGCCCAGGCTTCCGCTGGAGGGCACAGGAGTGTTGCAGAGAAGGATGAGGAAGCACTGGATTCCGTGATGGGGGGTACAGGAGGCGCAGGGAGGGCCCCCGCTCTGGCTGAGGGCTCCAGGAGAAAAGGGAGACAGCCCGGAGGGGCCTTGAGGAACTCGGGGGTACTGTTTGGACTGATGCTCAGCCTTGGGGTCAGCAAGGACGGGGACCAATGGTGGATCCTGGGCCCAGCTCAGAGCCCCTGGACTGCGGCGTCGGGCCAGGGCGGGCTGTTTTCAGTGTGTCCTGGCAGGCGAGGTGGAGGCCAGCATGGGGCAGGGGCTTTGGCAGAACTAACAGATGGGTAGGGTGGGTGTGGGACCCTCTCCAAGATCAGAGAGGAAGGGTAGGGCTGCAGGAGGGCGGGGCTCAGCGTGATGATAGGCAGCTCCGATGAGGCTGGGCCCCAGCTAAGCTGACCAGCCCCACAGACCCTCTGGGGTGCCTCCTGTTGTCATGTCCATTCTACAGATCAGGGTGCACAGTCCTGCTGTCAAGACTTGAATGCAGCCGGTCTGTCTTCCAATGTCTGGGGCTACAGCCATTTTGCTCTCGGTACTAGAGAGGGGAGGAGGGTGCAGGCAGAGAACAGGGTGCTGGTTTAGGGTGTGCGGGAGGGGACATTTGAGCAGACCAGGTGAGGGAGACAGAGAGAGGGGAAGACCGTGCAGGCTGGCGTGGGAGACCCACGTGGATGAACGTCTTCTTCCTGATGTGGAGCCAGCAAGTCCTGAGGGTCCTGGCACTGAACAGGGGCACTGCTACAGAGGTCAGTGGTGGTGGCTGGCTCTGCAGAGAAAGCCCAGGCTGGGAGAGGTCAGGGGACAGGCAGGTGCGGGCAGAGCCCCAGGCCTCTCCTGGGTCCAGCCCTTTCCTCTGCAGCCTGCAGGTTGATGGGTGGGAGCTCTCACCTCTGGGCATGTCTATAGGATGAAAGCCCAGTTCCAGCTGTGAAAACTCTCCACGTCCCAGCAGGAAGCCTGGGCAGCACCTCAGCAGGCCTTCCCAAGACCCAGCACCCTCTGGAGCCTCCAGCTTCCACTGCAGCTAGGGGTGGGGGTGGGCTGCCTGGAGTCCCGAGACCCAACTGAGAGAAGAGAGAGCATCACAGAAACGCAGACCTGGGGAGACCACCCCACTTCCCACCTGCAGCTTCTGCACCCCAGGACCTCTGGGTACCCACAGCATTTGTGCCCCTGAGGAAGGCCCCAGCTTCCCACCCTTCCCTCTCCAAGGACATCTCGTTGAGCACTTCGGAAGGCCTGATGGTCCCTCGCCATCTCTGAGGCCCTCTGTGTCCTGCACAGGGGACCCAAGATTCATCATGCAAGGGATGGGCTGGATCAGCAGCCGACTGACAAAAGAGGAGGCAAACATTTGGGGGGGGCACAGTGTGTGGCAGGCCTAGTGAAAGATAGAAGAGGGGAAGGGAGGGGGACGGAAAGGAGGGAGGGAGGAAAAAGTGTCCTTCCGGCTTGCAGTGGAGGACGATGGGGGTGCATTTCCCAGCGTTTCTGGGGGTGCACCCAGCACTGACCTCTATGGATGCACCTAGCCTGTAAGTAGAAAGGTGAGCAGGAGGAGGCTCGCCCCCCTCCCGCCGCGGTGGAATCAGGTGGAGTTTTGCCTTGAAGGTGTAAACCCCACCTCCCCCAGCTTCGTCACAAAGACCCAGGCCCATGCTCCGGAGGGCCCCCAGAACATGCCGACCCACCCGGTCTTCTGCTAAGGAAGGGCCATGGTCCTTGGCCCTCAGTCTTCTATTCTACAGGTGCCCCATAAGCTGCGCCCACCCCTCCCAGTCTTCCGTCGCTGTCTTCTGCCCAGCGAAGCTGCCCGCCTCCTCCCCCTGTCCAGCCCCCACCCACTGGCCGTCTCTTCCCTGATCTGAGCACCTGGGCACCCAAGGGCCCCTCTTGCCGAAGCTCAGCTGACCGCCCCCCGTCCCCCCCAGGCTGGCGGTCCCCTCCCTCGCCGCCTCCCCCGTGGCGCACCCAGCTCCAGAGGTGCGGGCCGGAGGCTCGAGACCGCGCGGCCACCTCTGCCCCGGGCCCGCGGCACCTGCGGGTGGCTGCGCGCGGCGGGCGGCGGCCGCGGGGGCGGAGGAGCGGGCGGCGCGAGCGAGGGAGGGGCCTGCGACACGGCGGCCGCCCCAGCCGCGCAGCCCGGCTCGGCCCCGGCTCGCTCGGCGCAGCGCAGCGCAGCGCCGCGCGCGTCCCCTCGCCGCCGCCGCAGCCAGGCGCACGGGCAGCAGGCCACCGCCGCCGCCGGCGCACGGACGCAGCGCGCACCGGCCGGGATGCGCGCCCGGGCCCCGGCCCGCCCCAACCCGCGGCCGCCGCCCGCCCGCCGCGCGCTCGCCTGACCGCGGCGCCCCCGGCCACCCCGCCCGGCCCCGGCCGCCCGCCCGCCCGCGGCCACGATGCCCGCCCCCCGGGGCCCCGGCGGCCCGCGCCCCTGCTAGGCTGCGGCGGCATGGCCCGCGCGCCCGGCGCGACCTCTGCGGATTGCATCGGTGAGCGGCGGCGGGGCATGCCCAGGGCACCGGGCACGGCCTTCAATGGGCGAGGACACGGACACTCGGAAAATTAACCACAGCTTCCTGCGGGACCACAGCTATGTGACTGAAGGTAACGTACGTGTTGTCTGAGACCCCCTCCGGCCGGCCGCGGCGTGGCGATGCCGTCGCACCCAATGCCCTCCGAAGGTTTGGACCGCGCGCTGTGTGTCGTGTCCCCCGCCCCATCCCACCCACCTACCCACCCACCTACCCCACCCCGACCCGGGCCTGGAGGGAGGGAGCCCGAGGGCGCCGGCCTCCGCTGCCCAGCGCCCTCCTCCGCGCCGCCCTCCGGGAGGCGGCTTTCCGCTCCCTGGCTAGGTGTCCTCCGGATTCGGCCCTGGCCATCATTTTTAAAAAGGCTGTGCCTGCTGCTAATCTGGTGCAGAAAGCTCGGGGAGATGTAATGGCTTAAAACCCTGCATTTGCCAGGTCAGCCCTGCCCAAAGCCCGCAGAATTTTCTAGGCTGCCCACTCCCCGGAGATGCAGAGGGACCCTGGGGGGAAACCCGTTGCCAGAGCCTCCGGGGAGGCTCGTCTGCCTGGGCCCCTCCCCGGCCTCCGGAGGCCGGGTCCCTTCGTGGGAGAGAGGGGGCGGCAGGTTTGGGGCTAGGGTTTTATTCCGGGAGAGTTGTATTGAGACAGAAGTAGCTGGCCCAGACAGACCTTCAGGATCCCCCCTCCCCCAAGTGGGACATGCCACCCCAAACCGGCCCTGCATTTAAAATCCCCTAAATTGGCCCTACAAGCCCAACCCCCACTCCAAGGCTGGTGGAACCCAGAGGGTAGAGCCCCTGTTGTAGGGCAGTAACACCGGACCCCCCTGCTCTGTCTTGCCCCGGGAAGGGTGGGCCAGCTCCAATGCGCAGCCAGGACTCCGCGGAGTGAACCCCGGGTGGAGGAGGGGCGATCCGGCCTTGGGGACCCTGGTGTAGGAACCTTCCCGGGTGTGGGGCGGCGCATCCTCCCCAGGGGGCTGCTGTAGAGGCCACAGAAGTGTTTGTGGGTTTTTAGCAAGAGGCTCCCTGGCAGGTGCGCGGGGAGGGCCGGGCACTGCGTCCGGCGGGGCTGGTGCGCGTGGGTGCCCGAGCCGGGGAACCTGTGGGCCCTGCGCGGTGACTGGCCTCCCGCTGGTGTCCGCCGCTCTGATGCCCAGCTCCGCCGGAAATGAGGCCGGGCGCCAGCGGGGCCCCGCGGAGGCCGGCGGCTCCCCGCGCGCAGATCCGGGGGCAGAGGCTGGGTGTGCAGCCCCGGCGCAGGGAGGCTGCGGGCGGCGCTCCCGCTCGCGAGGGGAAGCGCTGAGTCATGCTTCGCTGCCGGGTGCGCGGGGAGAGCGGCGGGCTGCGGGCGCCCGGCGGGGTGGCAGCGCTGTCCAGGCCTGGCCTGGCGAGGCTCCGGGGCCGAACGCAGCCTTTGTCGCCCACCGCGGCGAGGTGGAGCGGGGAGCGCGCGTGTGCGGGTGGGCGTGCTTGCGCGCAGCCTGCGGGCGGCCCAGGGGTGAGGCCTCGGTGGTTGGCAAGTGCCCCAGTGGCCTGGCTCTGCGCGCGGGGATCTTGGCAGGTCGTGCGCTGCGCCCAAGCTGTCTCTGGCCTGCCGTCCTGCAGGAAGCCTCGGTTTTCATATCTCTACAATGGGGGCGATGGGGTAGGACGCAGGGCTGTTGTGTAATGAAACATGAAAGACACCATGCCCCACCCACACTGGACACTTTGAAACGTTAAGTCCTCCCGCACCTGCTCGCCTCCCCGTCTTTAGTAAATCCGCCAGTTCTCAGCAGGGACAGAAGGGGGGCGGCTGGTAGTGGCAGGAGGGAGAAGCCCTGTTTCTTCATCTCCTCTTCTCTCTTTCTTTCATTTTGTGGTACTGGGGATGGATCCCAGGGGCTTTCCTCCTCTGAGCTGCACCCCCAGCCCTATTTTATTTTTTATTTTGAAACAGTCTTCTTAAGTTTTTGAGGGTCTCGCCAATTTGCCAAGGCTGGTCTACAACCTGTGATCCTCCTGTCTCAGCCTCCCAAGTCCTGGGATTATAGTAGTGTGCCACCACACCCTGCTCTTAATTCCTTCTCTACCGAGCACCTGTGTGTGTGGTCTGCTTGAGCCCTGGGGACTGGACTGGATTCCCTGTGCTGTGCAGCCCCGTCTTTGGCGGGGAGCCCCCTGACCCTCAGAGGACCCCACCTCCCCTGTCAGCTTCCTGACGTGTAAATGGGAGTGGATGAGAATGCCTTGCCTCACTCTCATGCAAGGTCTTGGGGTTTCCCTGAGGGTTAGGTGAGATGGGGAGAAGGAGCCACCCCGGGACTATAAGTTTTAAGGGCAGCCAATGTGTGTTGAGCACCTACTCTGTGGGGGACCTCATACAAGGTCTCTTGTGGTCCTTGTCCCACTCTTTGCATGAAGAAACCAAGGTGTGGTCTTGTCCAAGGCTCAGACTGAGTGCCAGTAGGTGCAGGGCCCGGGGCTCAGGTGCTGGGGACACAGGAGCAAGACCAGAGGTCCTTGTCCTTTATTCTAGCAGAAGACACAGTAACGGGGATTGTTGTAGTTAGGGTTGAATGCGAATCCTGGCCTCCTGCCTAGAGGAAGACGCACCTTCACTCTGTCCATCCTGCCTGCGTCCCCAGCCCAGGCCAGGTCACAGATTTGTCTGGCACCAGACTTAGGTTAAAATTCTGCGTCTGACTCCTCACCCGCTGTGCGGCCTTGGACAAGTTACAACACCATCCTGGGCTTCGCTCTCTCCCTTTGTAAAGGGAGAAATAAGAATGACCTGTGCCATGGATTGTTGAGATGACTGTGCTAGTATAGGAAGTACCGGCACAGTAGTTAGCTTATGGGGCATTTAATGAACGGTGCTGTTATCGTGCGTCTTGTAACTGGAGGAACATCATGAATGGGTGTGTAGTGGATGCTAAGACCTAGTTTTCAAAAGTCCCAGGTGTGTGTGTTCCTGGTCCACCTGGCGGCCGGGACCCCACTCACTCAGGACCCGCCAGCAGGCTCGGATCTACTTCCTGTGCCTCCATAAGCGTCTCCTTCTGGCCCTAGCCTCTGCACTGGCTGTTTCCCCTGCTTGGAAGTCGCCTCCCGTCTTGCTCATGACTGACTCCTATGAGTCCTTTGAGTCCTGTGTCAGGTGTCATCTTTGCCAGTGGGCGTCCTGCTTGAGTTCCTGAGTCTCTCTTGAGAAGAGGTTGGGCTCTGTGAGTCATTCACACCTTGGTGTGAATTAGGGCACCTTGGATGGTTTCCTGTGTCTGTGTGCTTGCTTGGTCTGTGGTCATTAGGTGTGGGTGCAGGGCGGCACAGAGAACTTGACGGGGGTGGGGCGAGCAGTGAAGTAGACAGTCTTGGGACAGGGGAGGGCCCTCAGCCCTAGAGAAAGGGGGCCAGGGATGGGAGGTTGCCGGGAGGTCTCTTTTAGACTCTTCTCAAGAGCTGGACCTGCTGCCGGAAAGGACTGTCCCTGGCTCTGTTCTCTTGCTGCAGGCCCGGGGACCCTGCTTTAGAGTGAGGTAATAGTTGTTTCTAATAGTCTAGACCCATGGTGTCAACTCTGTCCGCCCTCCTTCTCTGTGGGCGCCACTCGCCAGGCACGTCCTCTTCTGGGCCTGGCCCTGGACCGGCTATGGTGGCCCCGACGCAGGAGCTCTGCCCGGGGGGAGGTGGTGGAGGTGGCACAGGTGGGCCCTGGCAGTGTCTGGAGGGCTTCGGGGAGGAGCGGTCACTCCTGGGTGCCTGACAGGTGAGGTGCCTGGGGAGCACTGTTTTCCGTTGGGATTCTGCTGGGATTGTAGACCCAGTGCCCCTCCCTGGAGCATCCCAGCCATCCGACGCCAGTGTGCGTGCTGTTCACACCCACGGGAGGGATGGACCTTTGTTTCCCTGGCCCACCCTTGCGTGTTCCCTGTGATTTCGTAGCTGTCTGCTTCGCAGACCTACCCTGCTTTTATAATTGAGGAAATGAAGGGGGGCTGGGGTGAGCAGGGGGTCCCAGGCCTGTCTAAACCCCGCATGAGAGCAGGTTCCACTCTGTGGATACCACAGTTTTCTGCTCACCTCTAAACCACACTGGAGAGGGGGTGCTACCTGTAGGAGACGTGGCATTGAGTGGAATTTGCACCCTTGTAGTGGACGTCGCTGCCGATCTTCCCAGGACCCAGTTTCTCTGCCCCCGGGCGTGGTTCCTGGAAAGAGACCTTCGGCCGCCTCTGGGTCTGATTGCTTTGAGGGAATTTCATCCCCCTTCCAGTGACTGGTTCCAGAGTGGACATGGGAGTCAGTTCTGGAGGTTGAGTAGGAAGTAGAGATCTACAGGAAGTCAGTCCCTCTTGAGATGAGAACACAGAAGCCCTATGGTTGTTGGCAGCCATACTGGCACCATGAGGGAAGCCAATCTTAAGCGGACACTAATGGTGGGGCAGAGAGTGCGGGAGAACTGAGGACTATGGTGACATCCAGGCCTGATATACACCCACCTCTGGACATCTAGTTACATGAGCTGGTACATTTCCTTGTTGTGTGTCAAGTCTCCGTTACTCGTACCCCCTCCCACACACACACAGCCTTGGCCACTTTTCCAGAGAACCCGGGGAGCTTCCCTGTAACTGGAAAGCAAGACTTAAAATCCATAAAACCAGGAGGGTTTTAGCTCCCTGTTTGGGGAATCCTCTTTTCTCTCACTCAAGTCAAGGTTGCCAAGTTCAGCTTCCCCTCCTTGTTCCTCCGGAGGTGGCCAGATGAGAGACCCAGGACCTGGATTTGGGGACCCGGGTTCTGCTGAGTCGGCTCTGGGTCTGTGGTCTTGGGTGGGCCACAGCCTCTCTGGGCCTCTGTTTCTTCTTGGTTGCTGCTTAGCTCTCTTTAAATGAGGCATGTACAGTTGTTTGGTATTTCCCATCTGCATGAGCTCTCCGCCCTGCTCCTGGGAGGAGCGCTCAACACGCTCCAAGTCAAATGGTTTGGCGCATCTGACTGTGCCCAGCCTGGGCTTGGACAGATGGCCTTTCATAAATAGGATCCATGAAGAATAATGTGCACTTTCCAGGGACTGAAGTGAGACCAGTCCTCAGAACTGGCATTAGACTGGTCCAAATCTCTCCCCACCCAACAGAGGGGAAGCTGAGGCTGGGGGGGGGGTCAGTTGGTGCACTGACCTATAACCCCGCTCTTGATACTTGAAAATCAAGGCATGGAGGCGCACACCTGTAATCCCAGTAGTTGGGAGGCTGAGACAGGAGGATCTCAGGTTCAAGGCCAGCTTCAGCAACTTAGTGAAACCGTGTTTCAAAATAAAAAATAAAATAGGGCTGGGGGTGTAGCAGAGGTAGAATGCTCCTGGCTTCAATGTCTAGTACAGAAAAACAAGTCAAGGCGTGGAGGGCTCCGATTCTGAGTTCCTTTTGCTTCCATCAGTGAGTGCCACTCACATGAGCATCCTCGCTCCAGGGCTCTGTTTCAGGGGTGGGGACAGGGAACAGGCTGAGGCAGGGCCTGATGGTTGGCCTTTGTCAAGTCCCATCACCCCTCTGAGCCTCAGTTTCCCTGTGCTGCCCAGTGCCCTGGGGTGTCACAGGGCTCAGTGAGCTGAAGTTGTACAGGTGTTTGAATAGACCAGCACCCCCGCCCCCCACCCAAGCAACACTCTGGTTTATTTTTAACCAGCTGGGTGCGGCCAGGGAACAGGGTTTCTCCGTTTCTTTCTGGAGGATGGAGTCCAATCCTAATAAAGTGTCTGCACCGTCTCCTGGTTGTTTTCACTTGCTGCGGCTCTTGGTTTTGTCCTCGGAGCCCCAAGAGCCACGGACATTTGGTGAGCGGCGTCTTCGGCTCGGGGAGCTGGCGGCACGGCTGGTGGAGTGCTGGGGCTGTGCTGAGAGGGAGGCAGGGAGGCAGGGTGAAGAGGGAGGCGCCACAGCTGATCTGGTCTACAGAGACCCACCCTGCCACCCTGCTGACAACGTGTGACTTTCCTTCCAGGCCTTTTTTTGATGCCCGTGACTGTTTTTAATAAAAGCTGGCATCTCTTTATATAACCAATTTTGAAGCTGCTTTTCTAGTTTAGCATGAGATCCTAAGGATTTGCCAGGGCTTTGCTGCGGGCCTGGCTTTGTGGTGTGAAGCGGCCCTTCCCACATTCAGAAGGACTCCGTGCGTGGGTTGGTGCTCAGCTCTTGCCATCTTCAAACGTTTAGTAATCTATCTCGGAGCCTTGTTCGCTAGTGAGGTCTGATGGGCAGAGGGGCATGGAGTGGGCTGAGGAGACAGGCGCCACAAGTATGTCTGTGATTCATAACATACTTCCCCGATTCGCTTTGTCTCTGGGCTCCTGTGCGTGGTGTGGCCTGACTGTGGTTGAAGGAACAGGGGCCACGGTTTCCACCAACCGGATCTTGTTTTAAACGATGATTCCGCTGGGCGTGGTGGTACACGCTTGTCATCCCAGTACTTGGGAGGCTGAGACAGGAGGATCGCAGCAATGTTGTGAGGCTTTCAGCAACCTGGAAAGACCCTGTTTCAAAGAGAGAGAGAGAGAAAAAGGGGGGGGG
>PVJS01036121.1:0-20623 GCA_004027185.1 Glis glis
CTCCTACCTATCCAGTAGGCAGGCCTCCCAGAAACCATAATTGTTGATATAGCAAGGCATTGTTTATGTTCCTCCTTGTTCTGAGCACTAGCTAATAATTTACAGATTGGCGGGTAGTACTCATTATCTGATTTAACTCTCTTTTCCTATAAATTATTTCTATGCTGGGAACAACAGTTTT
Source organism: Glis glis (assembly GCA_004027185.1). Lineage (NCBI taxonomy): Eukaryota > Metazoa > Chordata > Mammalia > Rodentia > Gliridae > Glis > Glis glis. The sequence goes on from PVJS01036121.1 coordinate 182, forward strand.
CCTGCATTTCGCCTGTATTCAAGTCATTCTGCGTAAATTGAGTTTTTGGCGTTAGTCCTCCAATTCCCGTCACCAATCCCACAATTATTAACATTAATAGTAAAGTCACCAATAGGCTAGGCCGCCATTAGAGGATGTCTGCTCTGTGACAAACCTCCTTCTGCTGTGACTCTGTCAACCAGCCGAAGAAACTTTGGCTTTGCCTTTTGGTGTCACCAATCCCACAATTATGAACATTAATAGTAAGGCCATCAACAGGCTTGCCGCCACCAGAGGATGTCAGCTCTGTGACAAACCTCCTTCTGCTGTGACTTGTCAAACAGCAGAAGAAACTTTGGCTTCGCCTTGGGCCTCGGCATACTAGGGGGTAAGATGATTTTTATTCTTAATCAAGTCACCAATTCAAACTACATACAGCAGCAAACAAGCAGTCCTATCTTCCTGAAAATTCAGTCATGTGTATACATTGAGAAATTGAAGAGCCCTTGAAATAAACGTGACCCATCCTGGAAAAAGCAACTCCAAGGCAGAGTTCTTCACCCGCTGAATCAGAGCAGAATCCACCCATGTGAAGTGGAATCTGTCAATGAAGCATTCAGAGATGAAGCATCGCACAGTCAGTCCACAATGAATGTGGAGAGTCTTTGAAATATCATCAAGTAGAAAAGAATTTGTAGACATAATGCAAGAGAACTCTTACCATAGTGTATTTGAATTCTTTATTCTCTATGCAGCATTCATTATATTAAAGTTAAATTCAATAGGTTTCATATGAATAAAGTCTTTCTGAGACATTTTTCAAAGGGCCTATTCAATGAAGTATTTCTATTGGCCACCTTTATCATACAACTAAGGCCCAGATAAAACACTATAGGAAGCAAAATGGCTTGTTCAAGGCTACGCTACTCCTGTAAGCACTGGAAAGCAAATGGGAGCCTTCAGATTCCTAGTTGAGCTCTCATCTCTACCACGATTATCGTTCCTCTGTTTTTCCTCCCATGATTTATATCAACACATGTGCCTCTATCACTTTCTCTAATTTCTGATGGAGAAGAAGTAAAGACAATTTTTCTTAATACATTTATGTCTCCCATACTTGGAATTTTTTATCCTTCATTCTTTTATTTGAAAATGGTTAATGAGCACCTGTTAATTACTGGACTTTGGACTAGATGTTTGGGAAACAAAAATAAATAATAACTAAGACAAAAATCATAGTGGAGAGCAATGTTTCTCATGGACGGACAATCATCATTTGCATCAGCCTAGAAATTGTTAGAAATGCAATTTCTCAGACCACCAATTTCACCCAACAACCTGTATTTTAATAACTCTTTCAGGTGATTCTGATCTATGTTCAGGTTTGAGAACTACTGACCTACGGAAAGAGAAACAGAGTTCCAAAACATTTGGATAAGGTGAATAAAGAGTTGTGTATAAATTCTTATTGGAGCAGAGAAGGGGAAGCTTCTCATCTCTTCTACAAGTAGTATAGAAAATATATGCTGTATCTAAAATGCTCATATGTCCTTAGCATCCCTCCCTTTCAGAAAACATTTCATTGCTCCCCATTGCTTTCAGGATAACTTCTAAGATTCCTAGCATGCCATTTGAAGGGTTCCAGGTTTTGACCCTTGCTTGCTCTCCAGCCCCATTCCTTACCACTCCACCAACATTGTACAGTTAATAGCACTCATACACAATACATTATTTTGTGTGTGGGGGTACTGGGGATTGAACTCAGGGGCATTCTGCCTCTGAGCTACACCCCCAGCCTTTTTTATTTTTTGTTTTGAAATAGGATCTTGCTAGGTTACCGAGAGTCTTGCTATATTGCTGAGGCTGTCTTCAAACCTGTGATCCTCCTGTCTCAGCTTCCCAAGTACTGGGATTACAGGTGTGTGCCATCATGCCCAACTAATATTACAGTATTTTAACCATTCCTTTGCTTAGAATATTTTCACCTCCTGCCTAATCACAACAGTGGATAACATTATCACCCCACTAAGTAATCTCAGGAAAGTCTTTCCCAACTCTTCCCTATGACCATCACAGCTTGTATTAGTCTGTTCAGGCTGCTATAACAAAAATATAGTACCATAAACTTGGTGAATTACAAACAACAGAGTTTATTTCTTATGGTTCTACAGGCTGGGAAGTTCAAGACAGAGGCACCAGTAGATTCAACTTCGAATGAGGGCTTCTATACAGACGGTACTTACTATGTGTCCTCACATGGGGGAAGGGGTGAAAAAACTCCCCTAAGGGCTCTGCTCTCATGATTTAATCACCCAAAGGCTCTGCTTCTTAATACCACCACATTGGACATTAGGCTTCGACACCTGAATTTTACAGGGATATAAACATTCAGACCATTGCCCAGCTCTAGCTATGTATGACTGCGCCACTGAGTATATCATACTGCATTGTTTCTCAGTTTATTTGTCTAGCTCTGCCACATAACTGTTGCCCAAACAAGATTGTTTAGTATTCATCTGGGCGTGGTGGCATATGCTTGTAATCCCAGTAACTTGGGAGGCTGAGACGGGAGGATTGCAGGTTCAAGGACAGCCTCAGCAATATAGTGAGACTCTCAGTAACCTAGTAAGACCTTGTCTGCCAAAAAACAAACAAACAAAAATAAAAAGGGCTGGGGGTGAAGCTCAGCAATAGAATGCCCCTGGGCTCAATCCCCAGTACCACACACACACACACACACACACACACACACACACAATCAATAAATAAAATAAAATAGGATAGGGCTGGGAGTATAGCTCAGAGATAGACTACCCCTGGGTTCAATCCCCATTACTCCCCCCACACACAATCAACAAAATAAAATAGGGCTGGGGGTAGAGCTCAGAGATACACTGCCCCTGAGTTCAATCCCCAGTACCACACACACACACACACACACACACACACACACACATACACACACACACACACACACACACACACAAAGAAAAATAGTTTAATATTATTTTTATGTTTGTAATACCCAATCAGTGTCTGAGACTGAATGGAAACACAAAGAATGTTTAATGAGCACCTTTTAGGAAAGAAATGTATTTCCTTTAGAGAAAATTTCTATAATATATGTACAACATCTCGGATAAATTTTTTTTCAAATCCAGAATTATTGGGACAGTCTACTACATTTGAAAGTTCCTCTGCTTTTCAAACATTTTGAGTCACAAGATGTTGGGAAATTACAGAAAAGTATTTTATAATGAGAGTTTTAAATATTTGTATTGACGGCAAAAATATTTATAAGTAACTTCGGCTGGGAAATTTTGTTTGGATATTTGACAAAATGCTTCACTCTCAGGTGTTCGAAGGCATTGTCCAGTCTAGGTGCTTGTTCCTCTTTGTAAAGGACACTTAAGTAACTCTGCCCCCATCTTGTCATCTTATACAACTTTAAGAATCTGTGCAAGTCAACATTTTGTTTTTATTATAATTACTTACTACTCATTCAAAGATTTAATGGATACCTATTATGTGCAGGTGCTAGGTTATAATATAAGAACCATATATTTGGAACCTATGTGATAGGCATTAAGAATACTATACTTATGTGCTTGATGTTAATTCTAATTATAACCCATGAGACAGGAACCTCTATAGCCTCATGAACAGAGATATCAAATAATTTGCTTAGGGTCACATGCCTAGTAAATTTCAGAGCCCCACACATGGGGGCTCAGGTTTCTCTGATGATATTATTCTTTTAGAATTGTTTGTTGTTCTTATTAGACCCCTTTTAAGTTTCATGCTAACTGTAGGTTAGCATGAAAACCTTATTTTATATATCTGCTTTCACAGATAATATCATTATATACAAAGTTTGGGGATGCATAGCAATCAATTTCACTTTAGACTGGCAACTTTTAGAGGGAGATACTATTCATCCCTAGGTCCTGTATACAAAAAAATCTATACTGCTAGGCATGGTGGCTCATACCTATAATCCAGAACTTGGGAGGCTCAGACAGGAGGATTGCTGGTATTAAGCCAGCCTCAGCAACTTAGTGAGACTCTATTTCAAAATAAAAATAAAGTAGGGATGGTTTGTAGCTCAGAAGTAGAATGCACCTGGGTTCAACCCCCAATATCACACAGACACACACACACACACACACACACACACACACACGGTCTGTGTTACTCTGTTATGTATAAACAGTGCATTTTAAAGACAATTTAGATGGTTAGACATCACGAATTGCTTCAGTTAAATTGTCATACCATCAATCCACTCCACAAATGTTTAATAAACTTCTATTTGTTAGGTCAGGTCCCCTTCCCCTTCCCCCTCGCTCCTGCAGCTGGGACAGGAGACCCCAGAGCCCAGGAAGGCAGAAGTGGAGACGTGAAAGACTTCAGATCCCACAGGAGGACCCACTTTGTTCTGCCTCATCTCACAAGAATGACGTCCTGCTGCCCCACTGACCTCCAACCCCAGACCCTGCTATAAGATGCCCTCCCTTCCTCTCCTGAGCACCACTCTGTTGACCGAGAGCCCTACCGGTCAGCAGACCTCGCCCAGGAGCGCAATAAAAGTGTTTCTTACATTCTGCCTGCTAAGCTTTCATCTCTCACGTGACTCATACTCGCCTCACCTGTTACACTATTATGTACAAGATACATCTAGGCTCTAGAGCTATATACAGAGAAGGAAATACAGCTTTTCTGCTTGGAGAGATTACATCAAATGGACAAATACAGACAGATCAGGTAAATACTACACTGAGTGATAAGTGTGCTGGGAGCAATAAGCACAGAGTGCTGTGGATACACAGTTGAAGGACACATCATGACTTAGATTTGGACTGAAGGAAGAGTTACAAATGAATTCCTGGAAAAATAATTCTGAAACCTGAAGGCCCTTAAGGCCCAGGGGAAGTTATACTTAAAGGAGCAGGAGATTGGTCTATGTGGGTGGAACTGTGTGGGCAAAAATCTGGAGGTCAAAGTTTACCTTCATGTGCATGTGGGAAAAGACATGGTAGGAGGGTGAGCTGGGGGTCTTTTGTTTCATAGAGTCTAGACCCTGTCCTGAGAAAAATAGGAAACTGGTGAGATTTTCTGAGACAAAAGAATTGTAGGTTCGCAGCCAGCCTCAACAACTTTGCGAGGCCCTCCTCAATTTAGTGAGAACCTGTTTCAAAATAAAAATACACAAAAATAGGGCTGGGGGTATAGCTCAGAGGTAGAATGCCCCCAGGGTTCAATACACACACACACACACACACACACACACACACAGAATGTGACTGCCAGAAGCAGGTTAATGTTTGCCTAGGAAAGGTCTAAGGGTCATGGAAAGTCATGGAAGGACTGATGAATTGGCTGGAAGCAGCCCGCTCCTCCAAGGCAGACATTCCTGGGTCTCTTGCAGGCACTTATTCCCAAATATCCCACTTGTCAAACATTGTCTCAAGGATCTTCTGCACATCCTCTGTGGTTTTACTCTCTACAATTGTTCTGTGGCCAGCCAAGTTAAAAGTTTACCTCTAGTCCTCGCTGCACGTATACTAGTTAAATTTTACCTCTCAAGCGCTGCACATATGCAGGAGCATCCATACCTCAACCTCCCCCCTCAAAAATGAATAAAAGCTGTGGACCAGTGTCCAGCAAGGCTTTCACGATAGTGAGGTCCCCTGGCCTGCACCTTTCAAATCTGCTCTGGGTCTGTGTCATTCTTTTCCCCTCAGGTGGTAAGTCACACACACACACACACACACACACACACACACACACACACAGTAGAAGAGCAGCAGATTTGAATTTTATAAAAGTTCTTTTGGCAACAACATGAAAAATCAAATGGATAAAATAAATCCTAGAAGCAAAAAGATCCATTAAGAGTATGTGGCCTGATTACAATAGTACATGGTGGCAACCTAGACATGAGGCATTGGTATTAAGAGAAACAGATGGCTTAAAAAAATATCTTTGTGCATGTATGCCTCTATCACTCTGAACTTCATTATGATGTACGATTAAAATGAACCAATAAAAGATAAAATATATATGTAAAAATATCTTTAAGAGGCAGAATCGACAATATTTTGTGGTAGATTGTTTGTGGAGAGGAATTCCAGGAAGAAATCACAGATAATGTCCAGGTGTCTGACTTGAATGTCTTCCAGTAGGACAGGGGACTCCAATCATAAATGCATTTTAGAGAGGAAGATGATGAATTTGGCTTTTGACAAATTGAGTGCATGAAGCAGTTAGAACATTTTAGAGTAGATTTGGGCTCTATTGGTCATAAAGAGATTTATAGATACTTTTAAGAAAATAACTAGCCGGGCGTAGTGGCGCACGCTTGTAATCCCAGTACTTTGGGAGGCGGAGACCGGGGGATCTGGGTTTGCGGCCAGCCTCAGCTCGCTCTCTCTCTTTCTCTCTCTCTTTCTCTCTCTCTCTCCCCGTCTCTCTCTCTCTCTCTCAACCTAGTGAGGCCCTCCGCAACTTCGTGAGACCCGGTTTCAAAATAAAGTATAAAAAAATTAGGGCCGGGGGTGTAGCGCGGAGGTAGAACGCCCCTGGGTTCAATCCCCGGTACCGCAAAAAAAAAAAAAAAAAGAAGAAGAAGAAAATAACTATATGGAATGTATGTCTACAGTGTGCCCAGTTGTTTTTAAACTTAAATTATTATCATAGGTAATTCCTTTTGAGTTGCATGTAACCCAGAAATTCAAAATTTCCTTTTAACCCTTAAAATATCAAATGCATACTTTGATATGATATTTAGTAACTACTTAAGCTTAGTTTCAATTAGCATGATTCCAGCCACTAAGAGTATACAATTGGAAACAGATATGTACATGTGTTTTCAACACATCAGCTGCCCCAGAGGCACCACTGAACAGAGTAGACCCCAGTCAGCTTTCTAACAATAGCAGAAAGCAATGCAGAAATACTTTAATCTTTCTGAATTCCTGAGTTCAATTTTTAACTTTCATAGGAGGTCAGATTACTGGACATTCTATCATGTCCTATACTTAGAAGAATAGCTTTTAGGTATTTCATTAATTTAAACCTATAATTTATTAGAAAAGAATAATACACACACATATACATATATATACTCACAGTATTTCAGAAGCTTATTTTCTCTTGTTCACTTTCACAAAACCTCAATCTCGGTGGTATCCATCCCCTTCATTACATTGCCTTGATAGGACTAGTGAAAAAATAGCTTATCATCAGTCCATGGGTAATGTCCTTGAATCATCAGGATCTAGCAGGTCATACTGTAACTCCCTTGAGTCTGATTTGATATATTTGGCTTCTTGTACTCCTAACTGGCTGACAAGAAATGCCACTTTGAAAGGTTGAGGTTGATTATTTTGTGCCATTTTGAATATATGAGTGCTATACTGGGGATGTGAAGAGGCTCCCCCAGCCAATGGTGGTGAGTCAGTACGCTCAGCCACGCAGAGGGGTCTGCTATTGTTAGTGTGGACTGGGTTTCAGTGGCCCAGAGAACATCAGCTTGCATGGTATCAAATAGAGAAACATGAACAGGTTCAAATAATCTCAGTCATGAGTACAATCAGTCTGATAAAATGATTTGACTCAAATCCCTGAACAAAGACCGTGCCACTGACAAATTCCATTGAAGCATAAGCTTTGTAGGTCTCAAATAAAAATGCATTCACTCCACAGTTAAAAATAACGCTTGAGGGACTTTCATGTTCACCGGGCAGAGTCATTTACGTTAAAGCAACCATAAGTGAAAAGCGCAGCACCTAGCAGACTACATTGAATTTGACATCGTTTCAGGTTTCATCAGAATCTTTTAAAGTTCTTTTTTTTGGTGCTTTATCAACCTGATACTCAAAAATACAGCAGGGAAACAAAGTAACGTAATCAGAGAGGGTATTATAAGGTATTGTAACAAAGCAGCTCAATCGCTGCAGTTGAAGGGAAACAGCTGTGGATAAACTCTTAATAAATTAACCCTCTCTTGCTATTTACAAGAACTCTCTGTCATCATGCCTGTTGTGTCTGTCATTTGCACCTGGAATGAGGGTATTATGGAGCAATCACATGTCATTTACATGTAGTCAAGAGCCACTGCATTGTAGGATCCTTATTTCTAAATGCTGGAGTCCTTTGATTTTTAAAGAAAGAAAATGCTTGGGCACATAATAAGTTTACATTTAAACTTATTAACTGAAAGAGATGCACAGCTTTAAAATGTTTTTAGGCTCTATGATCTTTGGTGATGCTTAATTAAACCTATTCATTATCATATCAAGCCATGATTTAGGATGCCAATCAAATCTGTGCCTCTGCTCAGAAGGAACCGTCAATCAATATTTACTTTTCTCCATGACGATAGTTTTCTCAAAGTAAATTCTTCTGATCTGTCTTCAGACCCTTTTCTTTAACAAGGCAATTACCTACCTGGTCAAAGAGTTGCAAAGCTCTTTGAGCCATGTGGACTATTTTAACTCAACCGTAGATAATTATATTCTCTTTTCTTGAGTTTTCGTTTGCCATTGATAAATGTCTGTGGTTACTGGGATCCTGGGACCATATGATTGTCTCAGAAGGCCCTGAACTTTATCTACATTTGAATTTGACATATCCAAAGATCAATCAAAGACAGAGAGAGAAGACCATCACCGAAGTCACCCAATCACAGAGGGAGAACTGTAGCTTGTATTATGCCTCACAACTCAGAAGCACACACTAGCGTAGTATAGAAGAACCTCTGATTTCAACAAAGTGATCTGAGGATTGCACTCTCTAGAAACGAGTCTGGTCAAATTCCAATACATGAGTATAGGTGTTTCTGGCCACTTGTGTAAATAAACTAGTATGGAAAGCTGAAGTAGAAGCACTAGTGGAAGCTATGGATTAGCTCCACTGAAATCCCTTCGACACCAAAGAGCACGTCAAAACTCATGCAGTTCTTAGCTTACCTTATAGCCAGAGTTCCTGGTACTCACCAACTAGATGCTGTCACGCAAGACTTTGCTTCAGAACTGTGTTCTGTGAGAAGAAAAGCAGGTTGTGAGATAGCTACCTTGAAAGTATGGATCATGGCAGAGATGGCTGGTTCCAGGTCCAGCAGCTATAGGGCAGTTTCCCAATTTAGCAGATAATCAGCTGCCTTCTTAGTCCTGCTGACGTGAAGGCAGCTTTCCTGATGAAAAAGGAAAACTTGATTGGTCACTCTCAGTAACTTGGGAGGCTGTGATTGACAGTAATTTTATCAAGACCAAGAAATAATTCTTTTAATGGTACCGGGGATTGAATCCAGGGGCATTCTCCAAGCTACACCCCCAGTCTCTTTTATTTTTTATGTTGAAGCAGGGTCTTGCTGGGTTGCTGAAGATCTTGCTAAGTTGCTGAGGCTGGGCTTGAACCTGCAATCCTCCTGTCTCAGCCTCCCAAGTACTGGGATTATAGGCATGCGCTACCCTGTCCAGCTAAGAAACAAATTTTTATGTTATTGAATACTGCCTCAGATTCATTATTACTAATCAATATTTTTAGTTTTAAAATATTATATATCTCCCTATTCATTTGCAGAAAGCAGCTGGGGACTTTGAATGGACTATTCATGATTTTGCACCTTGGTGGCTCATGGTTTAACCACCAGGTTGGTGCATTGAATCAGTGCTCTGTTGGTTCTTCTGTGTTCAGGATAAAAGTGTAGACAGTCTACACAGATAAGGCTGGATTTGTACTTTGGACAACCAATCATCCCAATTTACCCTGAACTGTTCCAGTTTTAAAACTAAAAGTCTCACACCCCAAGAAACTCTGGTCCTAGACAAATAGGGATGATTGGTCACCTGATTGGTACCCTCTCTTCTCAGCCTGCTCTCCTTGCCTCTATTCCATGCACTAATGTTTTTTATGTATTGGAAATCCACCACAGCAAGTTTTTCCTCTAGCTCCTAGTCATTTCAGAGAGCAAACACCTGTCAACTTTGTCTCCTAATGAGCCCTATTCCCCTTGGCAGTGATCCGTTCTTTTCTTCTTTTCCCAGAAGGCCAAATAGCCCAGCCCAGGTTAACTGCTTCATTCTTCCTTGGGGCACAAATGGCACAAAATATCCCCCAAAGCAGAAATAACTGAAGACAGGCACAGAGCTTGCTTTGGTATCATGGCAACCAGCGCTGGCTGCATTTGAAGCTCCTTATTAATATGAAAGTTATTTTGCATGAAGTTACTTGTTAAGTAGGCTAGAAACTTCCAGCTCCCTGCAAGCCTTGCTTTCTTACAAATTATTTTTCCCTGGGAAACCTTTATGATCGAAATGGACTTGCAGATATCAGACAAGTAATAGAAAACGCCCACCAGTGCCCGCCTAAATGGTTGAGTGTCCTTGAATCCTGAGCCTAAATTACTTTAGGTTATTTCTTATTCCTTTGACTATTAAATGACAGAGAGCAAAAATGTACCCACCTATTCTTTTTCTTCAGTTTAAGACAATAGCTTCCTTTCCATCTCAGTCAGTCAGATATATACATCACAATGACAATTAAAAATTATTAGGGTGATTTGGTGATGTCGAGCCCACTCTTGCATTCAACAAAGAAAAGTATTACTGGCCTTGACAAGTTTGCAATTTATCCTTAATTTATTTATGCAGTTTTATTTCCTATTATTTTCCGACTCATTAAACATTTTTAACTAGGCAATCTCATTGATCTAAAATAAAATACTTATCATCATGTCCTTATCTCTGTTCATTATGTTCCCACTGTTAGGAGTATTCTCTCAGCTGGGCGTGGTGGCACATGCTTGTAATCCCAGTACTTGGGAGGCTGAGACAGGAGGATCAGGGTTCTCAGCCAGGCTCAGCTACTTAGTGAGGCCCTCCGCAACTTAGTGAGACCCTTCTTCAAAATAAAGAATAAAAAAATAGGACTTAGGGGGTAGCTTGGAGGTAGAATGCCCCTGAGTTCAATCCCCAGTTCCAGAAAAAAAAAAAAGAATATTCTCTCCTTTACTCTTTGTGGATACATCTTTACTCAGAAAAGTGCTGTTGTAAGTACCATTACTACCCCTATTACATAATTATACCAATGGCTACAACTTCTACTCTTTCCTCCACATTGTTAATGGGTAAAATTAGTCAGTATGAACCTGGCCCTGTATTAAGCACTTTACATAATTGCCTCATTGGACTCTTTACCACAATTCAATGAGTGACTATTATTTCTGTTTCATAGGTGAAGAAATTGGAAAATGGAGTATTCAATAACTGTCCTAAATCACAAAGAAAATAAGTGTCAGGTATTGATGAACTCAGGTTCTTTTGGTTATTTATTTATTTATTGCAGTACCCCAACCCTATTTTTTTTTCGGTACCAGGGATTGAACCCAGGGGCGTTCTACCTCCGCGCTGCACCCCCGGCCCTATTTTTTTATACTTTATTTTGAAACCAGGTCTCACGAAGTTGCAGAGGGCCTCACTAAGTAGACAGAGAGAGAGAGAGAGAGAGAGAGAGAGAGAGAAAGACAGGGAGAGAGAGAGACAGGGAGAGAGAGAGCTAAGGCTGGCCGCAAACCCGGATCCTCCGGTCTCAGCCTCCCAAGTACTGGGATTACAGGCATGCGCCACCACACCCGGCTTCCTTTTGGCTTTAAAACTCATATTCACATGTTCAAAACCTCTCTAATGTTGCCCTGCCCAAGAAAATCTTCCTTGATAATTTTAGTCTATATTGATAGTCATTCCTTATTGTGCCGGTTTGGGAAAATTGCTCTGGTGTTAATTTCCAATAAAATATAAAAGGAAGTCACTCAGGCAGGGAGGGGCGGTAGCTCTGTCTGTTACATTCCAAGAGTTCCCCCTCCCTTTCTCTGTCCTACTGATTAACCCATAGTACGAATGTAAAGAAAATTGAAACCTCTAGCCTTAGAAACACAGAGACTTAGGAGCACCGTAGAGTCAATTAAGGCCTTTAGCCCTAAATATATATAAATGTATGTATATATAAATATATATACATTTATATATATATTTAATTTATATATAAATATATAAATTTATAAACATATTTATATATATTTTAATATATTTAATATATATAAATATATATTATATATATTTATACACATATATTTATTTTATACACACACACACACACACACACACACACATATATATATATATATATATAAAGTAACTAAAAGCCCTAAGATCACAGTGACTCTGCCTGGTGCATTTTAAAACCATAAAGATAGCAAGGGCCTTATGCTTGCTCTTAGAGATTACACACAGTTGCACTGGCTACAACTAGTGCCTCTGTTTACCTCCTGTTCTTTGTGACTTGGCCTTAGTATAAGAAAGGTAAACTCCATGGGTTACTTCAAAGTACCCATAGCGGATGGGTAACTGATACAACAGAGGTAAAACAAGATAGATTATTCATCCCAGCACTTAGTAAGTGCACTTTCCCAGACTAGAAGGCACCACCTGCCTAAGAAATAAGCTACTAGCTCATTGCCTTGGTAACACTGATAAGAACATACTAATATGAGAACTGTATTTAAGAGGCTGGGATTGGAGAGAGAGGCAGAGTTCCATTTTCGAGATCTCCAGCATGCACGCTGCTTTTCTTTTCTTCCCTTTCTATTTCCTACTGACTTTGTAATAAAATTTTGTTAAAGCTGCAACCACCACCTACTAGTTTTATTTTATCCTATTTAATTTTTTTGGCAGTACTGGGGATTGAACCTGGAGCATTCTACATCCGAGCTACACCCCCAACCCTATTTTTTATTCTTTATTTTGAAACAGGGTCTCACTAAGTTGCGGAGGGCCTAAGTAGCTGAGGCTGGCCGCAAACCCGGATCCTCTGGCTTCACCTCCCAAGTATTGGGATTACAAGCGTGTGTCACCACGCCCGGGTATTTTAATTCCCCTTTCAGAAAATCTTATCTGAACTGAGAGAAAGACCCCACAGTGCCACCTTTCACCACAACACTTGTGGCACTTCTTTTCTTTTATGGTAGTGGGAATTGAACCCAGGGGCATTCTACCTTTGAGCTACATCTCCAGCCCTCTTTATGTTTTATTTTGAAATAGAGTCTTGCCAAGTTGCTGAGGGTCTCACTATGTTTCTGAGGCTATCCTTGAACCTGCAATCCTCTTGTCTCAGCCGCCCAAATACTGGGATTACAGATGTGTGCCACCACACGAAGCTAGTGGCACTTGTTTTCTATGTTGTTCAGACAAGTGGTAATAATGGTATGTTGCTTAACATTGTCATTTTATAAGTGGCATGCACATGTATTTTCATTCTTTGAGAAAATAAGAGGAGTATTTCCCTATCTCTTTGTCAATGATAAGCACATAGTTAAAGCTCAACAAGTATCTCTTGGATTGATTTCATTATTGAATCTCATTGGCTCCCTTATCAAAGTGAGCAAATTATTTCCAACGTTATCTTTTGAATTAAAAAGATACAGGATGTTGCTTCAAATAAACAAAAAGACAGTGACCTACTATACTTTATATATAAAATTTTTTGGGCTTAATGAAATGCTTATAATTGATATAATATGATCAGAGAAATTTTCAGTAAGTTTTATAAGTAATATACATTTCAAAGCATGTGACAATAAAGTGTTAGAGACATATGACCCCTTGAAAGATGTTGATTATAATCATCTGCTTGTTGGTGATGATCCTTTGAGATAATCTGTTTCTTTTTTAAAAAGTTCTCTATGAAAATATTAATTATAGCCTTCCTTTGAATTTGTAAATCTGATTTTGGGCATGATGTCCCTACCATCACCTCTGTAAGCCCACACTTTCCCCATTATTTCTTGCTTAGCTAATTGGTCATTTCCTTAGTGCACCTCCCTCCTCCACATACCAGACCCTAGTAGGGTCATCCTCAGAGAAATTGTGCTATTGTCCTACCAAATGACTCAGACTCAGTTGAAGCTCTCCTTACTACTGATACTCTTCATACTGACTCTGTTAAACACTAGTTGAGTGTCTCTGTATGTATGGCATTTAATTACTTCACTTCTAGGTCCATGGAGCTGACAATCTAGAAAGGGAGACAGGTGAATAGGAATGACATGATTGAAATGGAAAGTAGTGTGGTTTTCCTTATGGAAACCACTATGGGAACAGAATGAAGGGACTGGGTGCTTTTCAAAGGGAACTATGAAACATTTTGATACTTGAAAAAGTTGCATTGACTCCAAAATATGAAAAATCAACTTTCAAATTAAATAAATATTTACTTTACCCACAGAACATTCCATTGTCACCATTGCTTAGTGATATATGTTCACGGAGTTTTGAATTATACTGCCCTAGGTTTAAATGCTGGTTCTGTTATTTACTAGTTATGTGACCCTGGGTAAGCTATTTAGCCATTTTCCCCCCATTGGTGAAATGTGGAGAATCATAACACCCAATTAGATAGTTGTGACAATTACATAGGTATAAAATTTACTAATTGTGTTTATGAATAGGTACCCCCCAAAGTTAGCTAATATTAATTGTGTCAATTATGCAGGATGTGCAAGTATTTAAACAGTAGATACAATGTAGGATGAGACCAACATACCTAAGAGTGCCCAGGGCTTTGATGTCTTAGAATGTCTCTTTGCAATTGTAAAAGGCAGGTCTTCGGGAGAGGGAGCTGGGGTGTGGGTTCTGCTTAGGCAGGTCAGAGAAGGACCCAAAGGAAGATGAACCAGCTGGGTCTCAGTCGGCAACAATGTGCCTTTTTGATACTTGTGTCAAGACTTGTTTCCAGGTCAGAGAAATAAAATAGGGAACGAGGCACTGAATGAACTATTGCTTTTCTCAGTTTTCACTGGGATAAATTGCCTTTCTGTCATGCTTTTGGACTGGTTCCTGACTGACATTATTGTTTTGGTTTTTTTAGCTTTTTTCCCAGGCCATTCTCCCTCCCCTCCCCCCTCAGACCTCTGCCTCATTAGTTTGCCTTCTTGTAGCTTTTCTGAGAATGTAAGTTAACAGCAATTTTTCTTCTTTTTTAGAAAATAAAGTTAATTCACTTAAACTTTTTTTAAACCTCAAAGATTCTTGCTTTTACTGAAACAATTTAGGAAAATGAATTAGAAAACTTCTTGTAGAATGAAAATATTTCAGCATAAATGAGTTTATAACCTAGATAGAGATTGCAAAGTTACCGTAAAAATTCAATTTTACTTTCTTTCTATGGCAGGAAAGGCATAAGGACATACTGTGACATTAAATCTCAAGTGATTCTTAACATATGATAGTATTTTCAGAAATGTATCTTGTATTTAGTGCTTCTCTTTAATAGTGATGTGAAATCTTGACAGCTAGAAGCAGGCTGTATAATCTAACATTTTGGTTGTCTAGGAAGATTAAGAATTCGGGAGATGTCACTTATGTGTTTGGGCTCTTGCTCATGCTAAAGACAAAAAAAATTTCTATATGATTCACTGGAAGGAGATTTTTATTTTTAGGACATGAATATAATTACATAGTGTGTTAGATAGACTCTTGTATATCAAAATAATGCCATACAATGGAAATCTCATTTGATATTGAAATTTGAAGATAAAGGAAAAGATATTTTCCTTTGTAATTCACCCACTTTGAAAAAACAATTTTATAGCATAAGGTTTTTGCAATATCTATTTAATCTTATGGAAGATATGAAATGTTTTGGAAATAGAGCTTTGGGAGTCAAACTACTAATCTCAGTTTGATACTTGGTTCTGTCTCTTATTGTTTCCCAATATGTCTGAGGAGGTGTCCTCATTTGCAAAATTAAATTGATAATTTCCACTTCACAGTTTTATTGAGAATTAAAGGAAAAATCTTGTGAAACAATATTATTCTTGAAACATGTCAGGCCAAGGCATATTCATGGCTTTCCTCCCTTCTCTCTAAAGGATAATTCTACATTTATTCCCTCAGTCGAGAAGCTCCATTCACTCAATGACTATCAGATGTCTGTAACGTGTTTTAAAGTTGGTGGTAGAGAAAGTGATGAATTCCCCATGCTATCCTTCCACAAGTCACCCTCCTGCGTCAGCATGCTAATGCACCCCCGTATCACTCAGAGACTTTAACCCTAAGCCATGGTGCAGGAGCTGCAGGGCAGGCTGAACTAAACCACATGGATGACTTCTTTTCTTACTCCTGGGGCAAGGGTAGTCTCTTTTTGCTTCTGAGATATTTTTAAAATTCTCTTTTGATTTACTCTTTGACTCAATGATTGTTTAAGAATGTGCGATTTAGTTTCCATGTACTTGTGAATTTTCCCATTTTTTTACTGTTATTGATTTTTAATTTTCATTCCACTGTGTTCAGAAAAAAATCTTGGAATTATTTTTATCTTCTTAAGTTTATTAAAACTCATTTTGTGATCTAACATGTGGTCTATCTTGGAGAATGTTTCATGTGCACCTGAGAATAATGAGCATTCTTCTGATGTTGAGAGGAAAGTTCTGTATATGTTTGTTAGGTCCATTTGGCCTATAATATTATTCGAGTCAAGCCAGGCATGGTGGCACATGCCTGAAATCCCAGTACTTGAGAGATTGAGACAGGAGGATCACAGGTTTGAGGCCAGCCTCAGCAATTTAGTGAAACCCTCAGCAACTTAGTGAGATCCTGTTTCAAAATAAAAAATAAAAAGGGCTTGGGATGTATCTCAGAGGTAAAATACCCCTGGGTTTAATCCCCAGTACAAAAAATCAATAATATTATTCAAGTCTGCTGTTTATAATTTTCTGTATGGATGGCCTATCAATTATTGAAAGTGAGGAATTGAGTTCTCTTATTATTTTATTGCTGCCAATTTCTCCCTCCAAGTTTAGAAATATTTTCTCTATATATTTGGACACTCATGTTGTGTGCATATGTATTTATAATTATTATATCTTATTGTTGAATTGACCATTTATCATTATATCATGACCTTCTTTGTCTCTAGAGGGAATTTTTTACTTAAAGTCTATTTTGTCTAATGTAAGTATGACCATTCCTGCTTTCTGTGGATACCACTTGCATGGGATATTTTTATCTCTTCACTTTCAGCCTATATGTGTTCTTAAATATAAAGTGAGTCCCAACTGGGCATAGTGGTGCACGCTTGGAATCCCAGTACTTGGGAGGGTGAGACAGGAGGATCACAGGTTTGCAGCCAGCCTCAGCTACTTAGTGAGGCCCTCTGAAACTTAGTGAGACCCTGTTTCAAAATAAAGAGTAAAAAATAGGGCTGGGGGTGTAGCTCGGAGGTAGAATGCCCCTGGGTTCAATCCCCAGTACTACAAAAAATTAAAAAAAGTGAGTCTCTTGTATACAGCATGTTTCTGGATCTTGTATTTTCCTTACCCACTTATACCTTTTGATTGGGGAGTTAAATTCAATTACATTATTAGTTAAATTATAATTATTGACAGATTTATCATGAGTGAGGAGTTACTGTTGCCATTTTGTTTATTATTTTCTGTCTGTTTTGTAGGGTTATTTTTTGTTCTCTTCCTCTGTTATACTGTTTTATTATTTGCTGATATTTTTTACGTGATTTGTTTTGATTTTTCCTTATTTTTTGTGTACCATTCTCATATTTTCTTTGTAGATACCCTGAAGCTTGCATAAAATATCTAGTAGTTATAACCAGCTATTTTAAATTGATAACAGAAAATTTCAATCACAAACATGCAAAAACTCTACACTTTTACACCACCCAACACATTTGTATTCTTGTGGTCAGAGTTTGCTTCCTTTTATATTGTAGATACATTACCAAATGATTGTCTTTTAATCATTATATTAGGATTAACGGTAATTTACATACCACCATCATTCTGCTATATTACGCTGTATGTGCCGTATGTTTACCTTTTTTTTTTTTTGTACTGGAGATTGAACCCAGGGCCTCCGGGCCACACTATAGCCCTTTTTTCATTTTTTATGTTGAAACAGGGTCTTGCTAAGTTCCTGAGGCTTGTCTCAAACCTGCGATCCTCCTGTCTCAGCCTCCCAAATACTGGCATTACTAATAGGCATGTGCTACCATGCCCAGCTCATATGTTTATCTTTATTGGTGAGATTTATGCTTATATATGCATTCACATTCCTATTTAGTGTGGTTTTGTTTCAATTTGCATTAGGAATTTTTTTAAAGCAGGTCTAGTGATGATGAATTTCCTCAGTTTTTATTTGAGTGAAAAGACTTTATTTCTCCTTAAAATTTAAAGGACTATTTTGCCAGGATAGTATTCCCATTCATAGGTTTTTTTCTCTCTCTCTTTCTTTCTCTCTCTCTGTCTTGTATTAGGTATTGAACCCAGGGGCATTCTACCTTTGACCTATACCCCCAGCCCTATGCTATTTTTTAATTTGACATAGGGGTTCGCTAAGTTGCTAAGAGTCTCACTGAGTTGTTGAGGCTGGCCTTGAAGCTATGATCCTCCTTTCTTAACCTCCCAAGTACTGGGATTGCAGGTATGCACCACCATGCCTGGCACTCTCTTTTTATAAAAGTTCAAATATATCATTCTACCTTCTCCTAGCCTGTGATATTTCTGCTGAGAAATATACTGATAAGTCTTATGAGTGTTTATTTGTTTATAATGTTCTCTAATTATTTAGTATGGCAAATTGCTTTTCTCTTGCTCCTTGCAAAATTCTCTCTTGATCTTTGACTTTTGACAAGTATTTATTGTGTAGATGTCTTTATCTTAACCTATTTGAGAACCATTGGGATTCTTGAATCTGGATGTCTATGTCTTTCCACTAAATTGAGGATGCTTTTGGTCACTGTAGCTTTAAATAAGTTTTCTTCTCCTTTCCCTTGGTCTTCTCCTGAAAATTGCATAAATGGTTCAGTTGTTGGTGTCCCTTAATCCCATAGGATTTCTTCACTTTTTTCACTGTTTTTTCCTTTAACGATAATTTCTTTTTTTTTTTTTAACGATAATTTCAAATAACTAATTCTCAAGTTCAACGATTCTTTTTTCTGCTTGAGTCTGCTTTTGAAGGTCTTTATTTTTCATTTATTTTATTGTATTCTTCACCTTCAGAATTTCTGTTCGTTTATTTTTTATGATTTCTATCACTTTTTTGAACTTTCAATTTTGTTCAGGTATTGTTTTCCTGATTTCACTGAGTTGTTTGTCTGTATTTTCCTGTAGTTCATTGAGCTTCTTTAAAATAATTATTTTGATTTCTTTATCAGGGAATTCATAGATCTCCATTTCTTTTCTTTTTTTTTTTTTTTTGTGGAACTGCGGATTGAACCCATAGGCACTCTACCCCCAGCCCTATATTTTATTCTTTATTTTGAAACAGGGTCTCACTAAGTTGTGGAGGGCCTCACTAAGTAGCTGAGCCTGGCCGCAAACCTGTGATCCTCTTGTCTCAGCCTCCCAAGTACTGGTATTACAAGCATGTGCCATCACGCCTGGCTATAGAACTCCATTTCTTTAGGGTTAGTACTAGAAATTTCTTGTGTTCCTTTGTGTTTCCTTAATTTTTCATGTCCCATGTAGGCTTGTATTGGTTTTCAAGCATTTGAAGGTTTAGTCCCCTCTTCCTGACTTTACATACTGGCTTTGGTGAGGAAAGACTTTCACCTACAGATGGTCCTGAGTGTGCTACCTGGGTCAGGTATGTGGAGGTTCCAGGGATAGTGTGTACTACTGTCTGGTGTATGGTACTGCGGCTTTTGGTGGAGGTGCAGTGGTTGCTTCAGCCTGGGGGAGAGGTAGCCCAGTATCCCTAGCCCTGGGAACAGGAGGAGCTCAGCCCTGGGGGGAGCTCAGCGTAGGTTTCAGCCTAGTGTACTGTATTGGTGTGGCTCCAGGTAGCACTATAATCTCAGACATATAAAATTGTATGGATTTATTCTATTATCGAAATACAAGTTCCCATCTATCTGGAATACATTTTATAACACATGAAATATAATTATAAATATGCCAGTCATTGTTTTTCCATTATTGATAATACTCAAGTAGAAAATTATATAATGGAATTCTTCTTTGTAAGCCACAATTCTGCAGCAGTCTGATGAATAGCAAGTATATTTGTTTGTTAAGTATTTGCTGGACCCTGGCTAAGAAATGTGATTAATTGAGAAAAGATTGACTATCCTTCCATACTATTATATGAAATCCTATTAAATCATTATTATAATATGAAGAGTATTTCAAGGACTGCAGAAAAATGTAGAGAAAAATCATCACAAAGATATTTTAGAAAACGTCTTAGTAGCCGGGCGTGGTGGCGCACGCTTGTAATCCCAGTACTTTGGGAGGCGGAGACTGGAGGATCCGAGTTCGCGGCCAACCTCATCGCGCATGCGCGGGCGCGCGTGATTTATCTCTCCTCTCTCCTCTCTCTCTCTCTCTCCCTCTCTCTCTCTCTCTCTCTCTCTCCCTGTCCCTCTCTCTCTCTCCCTAGTGAGGCCCTCTGC
>PVJS01036122.1:0-20621 GCA_004027185.1 Glis glis
AAAAAAAAAAAAAAAAAGAAAGAAATACGCGAAGTCGTCCCCTACTGGCTTCAGACAACCTTTTCTAAGTGTCTGATTCAGCCTCGTAAGTTAGTGTTGGCCTGCAGGCCAAGGCCTGGAAATCAACGAGCTCTCAAATAAATAAAATCTCATTGCTTAATAAAAACCCATGGTATGACTTCAGATTTATAAATTAAAGCAAAATTCGTCTGGTGGTGACCCCAAAATACTTTATCAGTAACATGGGGGAAGGGTTGCTGTGTATCAGTTTTTGGACAAGACCTGAAGGGAACCTGAATTCTTTTGGGGAAATTCCTTGTACGACTGGCCTGCCTTATTCCCAGGGAAGAACTTTATTTTTTTTTTTAATTCACGAGACCTAACTGAATTGTAAGTTACTTAAAATCTTGTAGCAGAATCTGGAGTTAGCCCTAAGCACATACCAGGAGGAAAGTGGCCTTTGTAATTGTCTCTCATAAGTAATCTCCCTAGAAAGGAAATAGAAAGGAGAGAGAGAAAGCAAATAGAATTATTTCCCTCAAAGCCTTGCTGGAGGATGTCAGTGCACACTGGGGACACCTAGTGGTGAAGCCTAGTAGTGCGTGCCTGCTCTATTAGCACAAATAAAACCTGGAGGTGAGAAGTCAATTAAGTTCTCAGGAAGTTCTCCGAGTCTGGGAGACTTAGGAGGTTGGGCCAGTAGATCCAGGAAAGTGTCCTGAAGAGGAAGAAAATGAGTGACTTTAGTTCCCATCAGGACCGTGTATATGCAATACACGTACGCTAACCTATGCGCATCTCATTAATAAGGTGCTATAATCCTGTTATCTTCAGTCCCTTTTTAACAAAAAGTATTCATTGTTACAGATTTTTTTCCATTATAATATATTTCTGATTTTTAAAATTGAAATCAGTGGAAAAATAAGGCTTACTTGGCAGCTAATTATTCAGCATATTCTGCAAGGTAAGGTACACCCAACAACCAAAAAAACTTGCTCTAATCATGAATACTGTTTGCACAAAAGCCATCTACTCCCCTTGGTCTGCACACTGTTAGGATGGTGCTCTGTGTGTGTATACACAGGGGATTATAGATATTTCTCTCTCTCTCTCTTTTTTTTTTTTTTTTTGCTGTGTTTTTTCAGTGCTGGGGATCAAACCCAGGGTCTTGTGCATGCTAGGCATTTGCTCCACCACTGAGCTACGTCCTCAGCCCATAAATATTTCTTTAATGCTCACTTGTAAACTCTCACTGCTGTGCATTTGCAGAGGAGCACTTTGCTCCCATGGTATAGAATATTTATCAGTTGTCTCTGTCCTAGTAAAACTTCTGGTCAAAGATGGAGTCACTTATGCTTATCTTTTAAGTTATAGATTAATTTATGATGTTAACTTTTTGTTTTATATTTTGCTTCCTTCCCATGCCAGTCTGCCATTTTCAGAGTTTAAGTCACTTAAAGTCCTGGTCATCCCAGATGTAGCACTGTGCTCCCTGCCCTCCTCTCCCTGATAGGTTTCCTGAGTGGACACTTGTGGGCCTATGACCTGTTTGCTTGGTGGATAGTTCTGGAGTTCTGCCTTGAGTGTCCTGTTTTAAGCCCCGTGTGGAGATGTAGTAACCTCTTGGTTTTCCAGCAAGTGACTGATGGCTTTGAGACTGGACAGTGATATTTGGGGAGGGAGGACGTCTTCATCCATCCTGTCCTAATCGGGTGGGCTTCTCCTGGGATGAGACGGAGAAAAGCCTGGGCTGGAAACATGGCGGAAGGGAGTCAGCTCTGGGATCTAGTTTTGCAGAGAGGCTGCTTGGAATGTTGAGCAGGATGAGAAGTAGACAGTTGGATTTGACCTGGCCACCAGGGTGTAGCAGTCTACCTGGGACCCAGGGCAAGGGGGCTGCGTGGAGTGCCCGTGTGGGGAGTGGGAGCTTTGGGGAACACACATTTCCTGACCTCCCTTACTATTTCCATGTATCAGAATTTCAGATTCTCCTACACTGTTAATTCATCCAGATTTGTGGCCTAGGCTTGAGGGAGTCTGGGTTGGGCTGGAAGCAGCCTGCAGACGGACAGTTGAAAAACTGAAAATGCAAGCCAGGCGTGGTGGCGCACTTGTAATCCCAGTACTTGGGAGGCTGAGACCGGAGGATCTGGGTTCGTGGCCAGCCTCAGCTACTTAGTGAGGCCCTCCGCAACTTAGTGAGACCCTGTTTCAAAATAAAGAATAATAGGTCTGGGGGTGTAGCTTGGAGGTAGAATGTCCCTGGGTTCAATCCCCAGTACCAGAAAAAAAAAAAGAAAAAAAAACCCCTGAAAATCCAGGCCAGGAATGCAGCTCCGTGGCAGAGCGCTTGCCTCGCATGTGAGAGGCCTTGGGTTCGATCTTTAGCCCCACAAACAAACCAACAACTGCCCAAACTGAAGAGTCCACACACTGTTCTCTTCCTGCACGCCCTGGGTGGGGACAGGAGCTGCCAATTCCTGTCACCCTGTGGTCACCTGGCCGCTGCTAGCCCCGGGAAGCTTTGTCCCCTCGGAGTGCACTGTGCTGAGCGGTTTGTGTCCACTACCAGGGTTTCACAACTTGCCCGAGTTGGTTTGATTGAAAGGCATTTTTCAGGAAATTGGTCAAGAAGCCCCTTCAGTGATGCGTATGCGCTTCTCAGCCACGCGCTCCCCATGCGTGTCCCAGCCAGCGGCCCCCCCACTTGTCAACATATATACTGAGAACTAAATATATGAACTAAACTAGGTTCTGTGTCTGTTCCTATAATGAAGTGTGTCTGTTGGTCCGGGATGGCTGATGTGGCCGCGGCAGCAGACGTCCACGGGGCAGAGTAGGTGTACCCGTGGACACTTCTGCAGTGAATGGACCTGTTCCCCAACTCCACTGCAGCCCAGAAAGGAGGTGTTTTGGTTTCTGTTTCCGTTGTTTTGCCTGGGGACAAGCCCCTGAGTGTCCCCTCTTGCCTTCTCTCCCTCTGGCCAGCTTCCCGCGCAGCCTGCAGCGACCCGTGGAAGGAGAGCGGCGACGTGTCCGACAGCGGCAGCAGCACCACCAGTGGCCACTGGAGCGCCAGCAGCGGCATCTCCACACCCTCGCCCCCGCACCCCCAGGCCAGCCCCAAGTACCTGGGGGACTCTTTTGGTTCTCCCCAGACGGATCATGGCTTTGAGACCGATCCCGACTCTTTCCTGTTGGATGAACCAGCCCCACGGAAGAGGAAGGTGCGTGACTGGGAGCTCGTGAGCGTGTGGGATGGCCAGCCCTATCAGAGCAGGCCCCCGCGGGTCCCACGTGGCTGTGGCGCCCTCAGCAGCAGCTTTCCTTTGCTGAGTCTACACCTCGCGCTGGTCCTGGGTCGGCTCCTTCTCCTTGTTGCCGGTTCCTCTTCCTTTTTCGATCTTCGCTGTTCCCTGCCTTCTTCCTGTACTCCCGCAGAGGGCTGGGCACAGGAGGCTGCGGGTGGGTCGGAGCCATAGCACCAAGCTCTGCCGAGGTCACCAGGACCATCTCTTGGGTCCCCTAGTGGCCAGTTTCTCTGCTCCTGGAGAACCCTTTCCCTAAAGCCTTTTGCTGGGTCTGGGAGAGGGTAGTAGCCCACTGAAGTCCCCACGGGGTGAGGACGAGAGGGGCGAGGGGAGGAAAGCTTGCCGATGACGCAGACTTCCTTGTCCCCCAGAACTCGGTCAAGGTGGTGTACAAGTGCCTGTGGCCCAGCTGTGGCAAAGTTCTGCGTTCGATCGTGGGCATCAAACGACATGTCAAAGCCCTCCACCTGGGGTAGGTATGGAGCTCCAGGCCTCTTTCCCAGGGTGCGTTCAGGTGTCTCCCCACCTCACTAATTCCCCAGGACCCTCAGCCCAGAATGCTCCCAAGGAAACGGCTTGCTGGGAACAAGGTCTCTGTGTGTTGGGCAGGTGTCTTTGCTGGGGCGAAAGGGCCCTCATGATTATTGATGCCGTAGATGGGAAGGGACCCTGTCTGACTTGTGGATGTGTCTTCATGCCCCACGAAGGGAACAAGATATTTTAGCTCTGGGTAGAAATAGGGTAATTGGAGCCGGGTGTGGTGGCGCATGCTTGTAATTCCAGTACTTGGGAGACTGAGGCAGGAGGATTGCAGGTTTGCAACCAGCTCCAGCAACTTAATGAGACCCTGTTTCAAGACAAAAAAATAAAATAGGGCTGTTGGTGTAGCTCAGAGGTAGAATGCCCCTGGGTTCAATCCCCAGTACCACAAAAAAAAAAAAAAAAAAAAGAGAGAGAGAGAGAGTGAGAAAAGAAATAGGGTAATTTGGTCCAATCACTGGTGGGACCCCGTGACCAAGATATGCAGTGGCGAGATCCATGCCTGCTCCCCGGGGACTCAGGTCTCCATTAGCATCAGGGTGGCCAGGGCTTGCCTCTGTGCAGAGCCGGGCGAGTGACCGCTATGGCGGGAGCTGACGCACAGCCTTAGAGGAGAGCCTGCCGCAGGCAGGTGGGGTCTTGAGAGGGCTCGCGGCAGTGCTCGGCATCTGTGCACATGTCCTGCTCGAGCACAAGCCCCCGTGCCAGGAAGAGCGGTTCCGCTGACGTGCAAGCATCAAGTCTGTTCTGCACCCGCCGGGCAGGCTCCTGGTCTCTCTCGGCCGCCTTCCCCGACTTGCTGGGTGGCCCACGCAGTTGCTTCCTTCTCATACCTTGGTTTCCCCTGGCTCTGAACCGGGGCAGCACGTCCCTGGCAGTGACCGCATCTCCCTTCCACACAGGGACACCGTGGACTCTGACCAGTTCAAGCGGGAGGAGGATTTCTACTACACCGAGGTGCAGATGAAGGAAGAATCCGCTGCGGCTGCGGCCGGCCCCTCTGCCCCCGGGACTCCCGCCGCCGAGCCGGCTCCCGCTCCCCGGGTGACCAGCCCGTCCCTTGCTGCTCTTCCACTGCCTCCCCCGAAAGCCCAGTCCTCTGGCCCGGAACACCCTGGCCTGGAGTCCTCCCTGCCCTCGGGTGCACTCAGCAAGTCGGCTCCCGGCTCCTTCTGGCACATTCAGGCCGACCACGCGTACCAGGTAAGGAGCAGGGCACGTGGCGGCTCGGCTTTGGATCTGACTGGTCACTGGCCAGCCGAATTGTAGATCCCAGACCACCCTGATTGAAGACTGAGCCCTTTAACCAAATCGCTAATCTACAAAGGAGGAAAAGGAGCAGGGTGTGGTGGCACACACCTGGAGTCCCAGTACTTGGGAGGCTAAGACAGGAGGATCACAGGTTTGAGGCCACTCTTAGCAACTTAGCAAGACTCTCAGCAACTTAATGAGACCCTGTTTCAAAATATAAAATAAAAAAGAGCTGAGGGTATGGCTTGGAGGTAGAATGTCCCTAGGTTCAATCCCCAGTACCAAAAAAAAAAAAAAAAAAGAAGAGAAAGAAAACGGATGTCACTGTCAGTAATGGGAATTCCCAGAGTCGGTTGCTGTCATGAGTGGTCGTGAGAATCATAGCTGAATCTCTGAGTGACCAGGTCGCTGGATATGAGCTGCTGTATTGTCTCGTTGCTGGTTTAAGAGGCAATGCAGTCGCGTAGTTGGGCATCCCAGGGCAGATCTCTAGCTCCTAGAATTGTGTTACGTCAAACAAGCTTTGAACGCGTTGCTATGTGTGAAACATCAGGCCCCGTCAACTTTTGAGTTAGAATAAGACACAGTCCCTGCACTGGTAGAGTGTGTGATGTAGCTGGAGAGAGACACGTGTGTGTGGCTATGATACTTGTAACAAGTATTCAAAGCACTATTTACAAGGGGCAGGAGGAGGCACGGTGGGCACAGGAGGGACCACCCCATATGCTCCTACAGTTGGGAAAGTTGTCACAGGGGGGTGACATGTAGGCTGGCCTTCTCTGTCCTTACTAGATGCGTGTGTAGCTTCCTGTGTGCTTGCAAGTTAGTAATAAAAAAAAGTAGTTTTTTCAATGAGAAAACCTTTACAAAATGAATCAACTCTTCCCCCTCATTAGAATTAGTATCCACTTAAGCCGGGCGTGGTGGCGCACGCTTGTAATCCCAGTACTTGGGAGGTTGAGACAAGAGGATCCAGGTTCCCAGCTAGCCTCATCTACTTAGTGAGGCCCTCTGTAACTTAGTGAGACCCTGTTTCAAAATAAAGAATAAAAGATAGGGCTGGGGGTGTAGCTTGGAGGTAGAATTGTCCCTGGGTTCAATCTCCAACACTGCAAAAAAATTTTTAAAAGAGTATCCGCTTAGCTATTTCATGTTTGGCCAGTGTGTAGCCCTAGGTAATCCTGTGGGGCCTGGACCGGGTGGCTGGTATTTTTACGGATAGATCTAAACTGGATATCCATGAACAGTTGCTTGGTGAAGCTTTGTCGTGTGCCAGTGATGCCACTCGACTCAGAAGGCTTTTGGACTTTTTTTTGTGTGTGTATGTGTGTGCTGAGGATTGAACCCAGGGCCATTGTACCTCTGAGCTACACCTCCAGTCCTATTTTATTTTTTAGTTTGAAATAGGGTCTCTGTAAATTGCAGAGGGCCTCACTAAGTTGCTGAGGCTGGCTGCGAACCTGCCATGCTCCTGTCTCAGGAGGATTACAGGCTTTGGACTTTTTTTTATTTTTGAGCAACTCCCTGTAGCATGTTCTTGGTAGGTGGCCTGGCACATAACCAGCTCTGTAGACGAGGGTTCCCAAGCAAGGTGGGGGCCTGGTGTGAAGGCGACAGTTTGCAGAGCTGGCTGCTCTGAGTTTGCTCCGGGCAGGGTCAGTCTGCTGTGTCCCTGCGTTTTTCCGTCATCGCATTTAGTCAGAGATGCACCCGCTGCTATAGACAGTGGAGTTCCAGGGACCCCGGGCCGACCCAGGCTGACATGCTCTTGTCTCCACAGGCCCTGCCGTCCTTCCAGATCCCCGTCTCTCCCCACATCTACACCAGCATCAGCTGGGCTGCTGCTCCCGCCGCCGCCTCCCCCCTGTCTCCGGTGAGTATGCCTCTCGCACTCTGGGGCCCTGGCACGAGCCTGGGCCTCTTGCACACATCCACAGGGCTAGAGGCCGTCTCTTTTGCACTCGGCACATGGTTGGTGTAGTTGTTGCTCGGTAAAGATCTCTGTGGGCCCCCTTTCCCAGTTCCCAGCCAGTCACAGCCCTCTTAGGAGCTGGGAGAAGGGTGCTCGCAGAGAAGTGTCCGGGTCAGGTGGGTTTCTTGCCCAGAAAAATCACTGAGCAAAGCCAGGGTCAGGTCCCTGCTTAGCCCTGGGTGCCTGGGTGCTTGTTAGAGTTTTAATGCCAAGAGGAGAGGAAGGGAGAGAATGTGGAACAGTCAGAGGAGGAGGAGGGTGGGCAAGGAAGAAGAAAGGAGCCTGTGGGGGCTGGACCAGAAATCTGCAGGCCACTGTGACTGGCTCCTTCGGGTGCTACCTCTGAATGGAAAGAGCCTGGAGGTTACTGGAAGCACATGCGGGCTCAGGTTTCTGTCTGCCCAGGGAGGTCACACAGCGCAGAGCCTAGTTGCAGGAGGTGCTGGGTGGCGGGATGCCTCCCTGTTCTCTGCATGGTAACTCTGCCTACATCCCTGTAGAGGGCAGCGTGTGGGTGGCTCCCACCCCGACACCCGCTCGGTTCCAGCATGGCCTAGAGGCCCGCCACTCACTCTGCAGCCTCCCCCTGACCTGGGTCTGGCTGGCTGCCCACAGCCCCTCTGCAGAGGAGGCTACAGAGCCCAGCAGCGCATGGAGGGCTCGGGGGTGTGGCCACTGGCCTGTCCTGGAGGAGGCCCTGGTGCTCACGGCCCCACTCTCCGTGCCCAGGTCAGGAGCCGGTCTCTCAGCTTCAGCGAGCCGCAGCCGCCGCCACCTGCAGTGAAGTCGCACCTGATAGTCACCTCTCCTCCCCGGGCCCAGGGTAGTGCCAGGTAAGACGTCCGCGGTCATCATACTCTGCTTTCTGGGTGTGATCCCTCATCTCCACTGGTGGTGTGGACCCTGAGTCCAGCCAACTGTAGTGGGCAGGGTCAGACTCCAGAGAGTGGCCGTGGGGGACACACCGGAAGGGCCTCTGGCCCTGGCCCCATTGCAGCCTCTGCTAGCTTGCCTAGCCCGGTGCTTGCTGCGGTCCAGGCCTGACCGCTGGCGGGGACCCTGCGCTCACCCTTCTCTATTGGCAGGAAAGCCCGCGGCGAGGCCAAGAAGTGCCGCAAGGTGTACGGCATCGAGCACCGGGACCAGTGGTGCACCGCCTGCCGGTGGAAGAAGGCCTGCCAGCGCTTCCTGGACTGAGCCGGAGCCCTGTGCCGGCCCTGCCCGCACCGAGACAACGGTGCAGACGGGGCCCCAAGCCCGAGAGACACAGCAAAGCGTGGAGCTCGGGCCCTGCCGGCCAAGGTGTAACACTTCAAACACTTTCTCCCCCTCATGGGAACGTTTTATTTTTAAAAAAAAAAAGAAGTGAAAATATTTTTCCCCCTAAAATAGGAGAGAGCCAAAACCGACCAAGGGTATTCTGCAGCAAACCAGAGACCAAAGAATCCCTCTCCCCTCCCCCTCGCCCCACCGCCCCTGCCTCCAGGGGACTAGTTTGCACGGGACTGCTTGTCCTGTTGCCTGTTGGCGAATCCTTTGTTTTCTCAGCTCTTCCAGAAAGGACTGTGAGCAAGATAAATTTCCTTTTCTTAAAAAAAAATAATAAAAATAAAGAAGTTTCCGGCTGGTGGACGACCCAAAGGGCAAGACTGCAGGAGGGGTGGGCAGAGCTCGTGTGCGGTCACTGAGGTCTGGCTCCTCCCCTGCGTGAGCAGCTTCCAGAAGGAAAAGGAAAACCTTCTCGCGGTGACAACTTGTGAATTTGGGTTCCCTCAGATGTTGGGTTGCATCCCAACCAATATTATATGGCTTCTTCTCAAAACCCAGGCAAATAGGTTTCTAAAGACTGCCCCCAACAAGCTAAGCCGGAAGGCTCGTGAGAATCGGCTTTTTGAAGCGCGGCTGTTGAACACTACCTTGACCATCCTCGTCGCCTGAGGAGGCGCAGGAGGGTTTCAGCGTCTGTGGAAACTGCCCTTCCTAAACAAACCCCTCCTGAGGTCCTGCCCCCAGCCTGAAGGACAGGCTCTAACACGCTGGTGTATTCAGAAGCCCCTTGTGGGTGTTCTGGAGAGATCTGGGTGGGGGGCGCCTTTCAGCTCTCTGCCTCACCAGGGATATCCCCATTTCTGCTTCTTGCCGAAGGCAGGATGAGGAGGGTCAAAGAGAGTCCTTGCGGGAGTGAGATCGGGCTGGGGAAGTCATAGAGGGAGACACAGGGTGGGACTAGCAGCCCCGGGTGTTTGCGGCCTGGGTATTTCTAGAGACCACCGGAATTCAGGGGAGTCGGGGCTGCACTGAGGTCAGTACCGAGCTGTCCCTGTTGAGGGGGAGATTTAGGGAGTGTAGCTCCAGGCTGCTAAGGACGAGTAGAGACAACAGCTGAGGGCTGAGGCTGGCTCCCTGTTGTTTTGGCGCCTGGCCTTTCTTCTAAGCTGGTTCTGCTAGGGATGTCACCTGCTTGAACATGGCCACTTGGGTATGAGTCCTGGACTGATGTCCCTGAGGTCACAGGTGTAGGGAGTCCCGCCAAGCCACCTCTCCTGGAGTGAGCAGCACTGTCCACCTTCGGTTGTCATTGAGACTGTCCTGTTGGTCCTAGGTGACAACACCTGGCCACCGAGGCTTTGTTAGTGACATCACACGGGAAATATACATATATATTTCAGTCTGAAACACACTGAGTGTTACGAAACCTGCAAACCTAAGAATAGGGGTGTGACGTTGCGAGGGGTGTAGTGACCTGGGCTGGTGACAGAAGGGATGGACTCTCTTATGTGTGGTGTCTTTGGTGGGGGTGAGGTATGTTTTTATAACTTAGGGGAAAAATGTATATGGACTTCTGTGTCTTAGTAAAGTTGGAAATCAGGCCAGCCGGTGGTGGCCCAGGGCCTCTGTCCCTTCACCCTCATGAGAATGACGAGCTGGCAGCAGGCTATTGCTGTCCCCTCCTCTCCTTACGTCCAGAGGTGTCCATCTTCAGATCTCACCGGGAGGGGAAGGAGAGTCTGGCCTCGGGGGGGCCCTGGCCTCCCCTCTCTGATCTCATCTGTAGCAGAGCTGGTTTAACCCCCCCTTGGCTTGGGCCTTGTAGACACAACTGGATATGCAGATTTCCTCTGTGCGAGGGTTAGGGTTAGGGTACGCAGGGCAGAAAAGGAAGAGAGAAAGGGAATTGGGGGGACTTCTTAAAAACTGCGATGGCTTTGTTTTTGCTTTTGTTCTTTATTTCACGTCCGGGCGGCCTTCCCTGTCTGCATTCGCTCCCTCCTCCTCGGTGGTGTTGGGCTTCTCTGTCCCCTGCTCCTGCGTCTGTGATTGTCCTATGGGTTCCTGACATGCGGTCGGCCTCCGGGTTGCTCTCTCTGTTTCTCCCGGAGGGCGGGGTGGCGATCATGCCTGTTCTCATCTCTGTATCTCCCTGCTTCTCCGCCCCCTGGGCAACAGGATCTGATTGGAGGAAAGTCCCTCAGGTGGCTTTTGAAACTAACGGGACCCATTCACAGAGCAGTTCCCGGGGAACCTGTTTTCCAGCACTGTTCCCCTAATCAGGCGATTTCCTGGAGTCGCTTCAGAGCGGGTGCTGTGTTTGGAAGAGCTGCAGCGGTGCCGGCTCAGTGCGGAGTCCAGCGAGTCGCGCCTGTGGTCACAGGGTCTCAGGTGCACAGCCAGTGGACCCTTCAGTAACATGGCTTGGAACACCGGCTCTGGAAGCAACATTGTAACTTCAGACAGCCTTGTGAGCAGTGGCCACGTTGTCACCATAAGTCTAAAGCTTGACTCCTTAGAGCACAATATTAATTTGGATGTGGGAACTTGGATTTGTTGGAAGAAATCTGTCCTGTTACTTTCTGGTCATCTCAGGTTCTGACTTTACCAGGGTGGGGGAAAAATGGAGAAGAGGGAGATAAATCCCATCTGTGAATTGTCTTATTGGCGCCTTTCCCCCCAGCTGTCTTCCAAGTATTATTTTTACTGTTAAAAATTTTTTAAAGAAATGTGAAATGTAATGTTTTTACAGCAGCAATATGAAATATATTTTATAAGGAATAAAATGGTACATTGTCTGACCTAATGTGTGCTTGTCCTTCTTCCCTCCTGCTCCCGCAAAGGGTAGGATTCCCTACGTCTTTAGTGTTAAACTGGAGATAGCATATCACTCTGTAAGGTGTCCATATTCATTTACTTATGGAACAGTAGGTAACATTCGCCAGGAACAAAGCCAAGTGCTTACATGAATTACCTAAATCCAGCGACCCTTTGAGGGAGTTACTTATTGTTCCCATTTTACACACGAGGAGAGTGAAACATAGAAGTTAAATAACTTGCCCAAGGTCACAGACTGGGAGTTAATAGCACCAGAATTGTAATCCAGGCAGTAACTATTTATTAAAGATTTTTTTTTTTTTGGCAGTACTGGGGATTGAACCCCGGGGCATTCTACCCCCGGGCTACACCCCTAGTCCTATTTTTTATTCTTTATTTTGAAACAGGGTCTCACTAAGTTGCGGAGGGCCTCACTAAGTAGCTGAGGCTAGCCACGAACCCGTGATCCTCCAGTCTCAGCCTCCCAAGTACTGGGATTACAAGCGTGCGCCACCACGCCCGGCTAGTAACTATTTATTTACTGCTTATTTTGACAAAGGGGAGCATATTCTTGTCCATGTTCCAGTCTGTTGGGGAGTAGGCTAAGGACTTAGGAGAAAAATAAGTCACACTCTATGTAGTAGTCAGCTTTTCATTACTGTAATGAAATACCTGAGTCAGGCTAACTTTATAAAGAAAAGAGGTTTAGCTCGCAGGTTTGGAGGCTGAAAGTCCAAACAGCCTGGTGCAAACTCTTGCAGAGTAACAGCCCTTGGCGATTTCACCTTATGGCAGGTAGGAATGGAGGGACTCATGTAAGAGGGACTGATCACATCATGACAGCCAGAGAGGCTGGTCCTTCCATCCTTTCCTTGGGCACTCCCTCCAGTGACCCACGGACCCGTCACTAGGCACCACCTTCACTGCCACACTGAGGACCACGCCCCAACACATGGCCCTTTGGGGGACACAAACATCCCCAAGCCATAGTACCCTGCTTACAGAACGGGTTCTGAGCACGGTCCCTCCTAAAGGCATGGGTCCCATGTGCAGTGGTGGCCCTGGTGGTGGCCAGGGAGTTGGAAGCAGAAAGCCTCATCCCACCCAGGGACTGTTCACGGATCTTTAGTTGGTGAACTTCCAGAAAGACTTAGTACGCCATCTACAGATTCTGAAACCATCAAAAAAACCAGGCTGGAGAAAGTTGTGGAGATGTGTTTAAATGTTCAAAGTATATTTAAAATAAGAAGGGAATGTGTTGCCCTTGTAAGAATTTCAGGAGGTGGCTGGGGTGGTGCAGGTGTGAGACCTGCGGGATCCCTTTTGCATTAAGCAGGGACTCTGTCCAGGAGCCACAGGAGCTGGAGGGAGTGACCACCGAGGGGGAAGGAGGAAGGGACCCCCAGAGGCAGGCGGTGATGATTTGGGGACTCAGAGGCATCTCTGGGAGTGGGTTCCAGGGACCTCTGATATTGCTGGATGTTGAGGGTGCTGTGCTCTGAGACGCTGCAGAGACTTCATGTGGCACAGGGTTGGACCCAGCAGCCTGCAAAGCAGTGTCCTTTTACACTCCAGGTTTTTTATTTATTTATTTATTTTTTTGTACTGGGGATTGAACCCAGGGGCATTCTACGTCTGAAGTATGCCCTCAGCCCTTTAATTTTTTTTTTTTTTTGAAACAGGGTCTTGTTCAGTTGCTGAGGCTGGCATGAACCTGCGATCCTCTGGTCTCAGCCTCCCAAGTACTGGGATTACAAGCATGTGCCACCATGCTGGGCTCTCCCCCTTCTCTCTGTCCTTGCCCCACCCCATCCCTTTAGGAAAGTCCCATCTAGAACCAGCCTGCTCTGCTGCCTTTTGTCGAAGTTCCCCGAATCAGTTAACGGGGGTTCTTCATTTACAACTGGGGGGTGGTCTCCCTAGACTTGCCTTTGTGGCTGCTAATGCCAATGTGGACCCCCTAGCTTTCTGGCGTCTGGTGGAGTTGACAGGAGACACCAGGCTGGAGTTTGAGAGTGGGAAAGAGAAGCGGGGGTACTGAACCCCTCAGCTCCCGGTGTGTGGATGACTCCCCGTCTCTACTGCAAGCTGCAGAGAGCTACAGTTCCTATGGGTTCCAGCGACTTCCTTGCTCCCACCAGGGCTCCCCGACAGGAGCCCTGCCATCCCTCCCTGACTTCCTGTAACCCTTTGCTGTGGTTTGAAATGTCCCTGCCAGAACCCTTGTTGAAATCTAATTGCTGATGTAACGATATTGGGAGGTGGGGCCTTTAAGAGGCGATGAGGTCATGGGGCTCCGCCCTCAGGAATGGATGCAGGCTGTTATGTGAGCAGGTTAGATATGGAGAACACGGGCCCCTGATCAAAGGACGAGTCCAGCCTCCACCTTCCTCTCTCTGTCTTGAGTGTCCTTCTGCCACGTTGGGAGGCAGCAAGGCGGTCTCCCCATATGTGGCCTCTCCATCTTGGACTCCCCGGCCTCCGGAACTGTGAGCCACATAAACTTAACTATTGTTTATAATGTACTCAGTCGATGGGACAGCTGGCCCTCCGTCTCCGAGGGTGCCGCCTCTGCAGATTCAACCAACTGCAGATTGAAAATATTTAATTAATTAATTAACTAATTAAATTTATTTATGCAGTACTGGGGATTGAACCCAGGGCATTCTACCTCCAAGCTACACCCCCATCCCTATTTTTTATTCTTTATTTTAAAACAGGTCTCATTAAGTTGAGGAGGGCCTCACTAAGTAGCTGAGGCTGGCCTCGAACCTGTGATCCTCCTGTCTCAGCCTCCCAAGTACTGGGATTACAAGCATGCGTCACCACACCCAGAGAAAATATTTTAAGAAATTGTGCCTGTACTGAACATGTACAGTCTTTTCTGTCTTGTCATCATTCCCTAAACAATACAGTGTAACAGCTATTTATATTGCATTTACACTGTGGTAGGTATTATAAGTAGAGATGATTTTTTTTTTTTTTGCGGTACCGGGGATTGAACCCAGGGGGTTCTACCTCCGAGCTACACCCCTGGCCCTATTTTTTATACTTTATTTTGAAACCGGGTCTCACGAAGTTGCGGAGGGCCTCACTAAGTAGCTGAGGCTGGCTGCGAACCCGGATCCTCTGGTCTCAGCCTCCCAAGTACTGGGATTACAAGCATGTGCCACCACGCCTGGCTAGAGATGATTTTTTTTTTTTTTTGTGATACTGGGGATGGAACCCAGGGGCATTCTACCTCTGAGCTCTACCCCCAGCCCTATTTTATTTTTTATTTGGAAACAGGGTCTCACTAAGTTGCGAAGGGCCTCACTAAGTAGTTGAGGCTGATCAGGAACCTGCGATCTTCCTGCCTCAGCCTCCCGAGTACTGGGATTACAAGCGTGCGCCACCACGCCTGGCTTCAGTATATGGGAAGTTGTGTGTAGGTTCTATGCAAATACACCATTTTATAGGGACTTGACCATCCTAAGATTTTGGTATCCACAGGGGGTCTTGGATCCCATCCCTGTGGAGACCAACAGATAATTGTATCCTGATATGGAAGCAGAAAACAGACTAAGACACCTGCCTACTTTTGTAGACATTGAATTCCTCAGTCACTCCATTTGGGTTGTCCATGTTTCCTGGCTGGGCGCTGACAGTTACACACCCTAACATGATTAGTGTCAAGTTGGAGATAAAAGCATTGGTGGCAGGTTTGGCTCTGTCCCGCCTCTTTCCTTGTGTCCCAATGAATTGGACCCAAACCAGCAGGATTTGCATCACTGGGCACTTGCTAAAAGTGCAAAATTCCATGTGGTCAGAAACTGGGGGTGGAGCCCAGCAGCCTGCCCCTCCGCGGTACTGCTGCTGAGCACAGAGGCCTGAGAGCCAGTGCCCAGGCGTCCACTCAGCCTGGGCATCAGTTCCCGCCACCAACAGAACAGCTCCTCAGGGCATTTATGTAGGCACAGCTTGCCCTGCCTACTTTGTGTATTCTTGGTACTGGGGATTGAACCCGAGGGCATCCTACCTCCAAGCTACACCCCCAACCCTTTTTATTTTGAAACAGGGTCTCACTATGTTGCTGAAGGTCTTGCTAAATTACTGAGGCTGGCCTCAAACCTGCAATCTTCCTGTCTCAGCCTCCCAAGTCCTGGGATTGTAGGTGTATGCCACCAAGTCCAGCACCCTGCTTACTTTATAGATTGCAGAGCCCCGAGCTTTTTCTCTCTGTCTCCCGGGAGAGACAGCTCTGATAGTGTTGGCGGAGCATGCACTTCTTGGTCACGTCACTTAAAGACAGAAAACCAGGCCGGGCGTGGTGGCGCAATGCTTGTAATCCCAGTACTTGGGAGGCTGAGACCGGAGGATCCTGGTTCGCGGCCAGCCTCAGCGACTTAGGCCCTTCGCAACTTAGTGAGACCCTGTTTCAAAATAAAGAATAAAAACTAGAGCTGGGGGTGGAGCTCGGAGGTAGAATGCCCCTGGGTTCAATTCCCAGTACCGCAAAAAACAACAACAAAAAAGACAGAAAACCAGTTTCTTAACCATTTGCTCAGTAGAAGTTTAATGGAGAAATAGTTGTTTCAAACAATCGATCGATAAGAACAGCTCTTTTACAAACAAGGTACGGCAGTGATGAGCCCCAGACTTGATTTCACGTTTCCCTTCACCCGGCCCGAGAAGAGGGAAGAGGCGGGCAAGAAGGAAGCTGGGGCCGGTAAGATGTTAGCTGGAGGAATTACAAAAATACACTCTGATGGAGCAACAGGGCTGTGGTGAAGCATGCCATGGGAGGGAGACCAGGACAGGGAGGCGCTGCAGCCCCGCAGGCTCAGGGCCTCGGGGACGAAGGACTCCTGATTCTCAGCCGGCAGGCCTGGGACTGGACACATGCTGTTTTGGGGATCGCCTGGAGGCCTGGGGAGACAGAAATGATTAAAATGGCAAACCTGATGGTTCTTCTGACCCTTGGATCCTAGCGACCGAAGCAATCGGAGGAGGCCAGGAAAAGCGATTGTCCCAGTGAGAGCTCCTAGGGGAGCCAGGACGGTTCCTTCACTCCTTCCACACGTCTGTCCCCTCCCCTGGCCCGAGTCTACTGCCAGGACTAACAGGATAAAGGGGAGGCATAGAGACAGGCCCTGCCCAGAGCAGCGCTCTCCTCCCTGGTACTGAGAATCCACGCTACACTGTGCCCTCGTGGATAGTTCCCTTATGGTGCAAGTGTGCTTTCAGCCTGATGTCACTCAGACCTGCCCATGAGTGACCGCTGTCTAGAAGGGTCAAGGTCAAGGCCTGAGGCAGCAGAAAAGAGGAGGACAGTATGGGGTCAGGGTAAGGGAAGGCAGTCACCAAGTTCCACCCGGCCCTTTCCACAGCAGTGCCTAGGGCGGGGCCTGCATGCCAGCGCCTCGCCCACCTAGGACATCATTTCACTTTCTGAAGAGGATCTTTATCCACCCCAGTGCCAGGCAGTCCCATTCCCCAGCCTTCTGGGTGTGCAGTGGTGTTGGATGTCTTGGAAGACAAGAACAGCATTGGGAACAGGAGTCAGCCGAGGTGGCGGGATCTCTGTCTTGCAGAAGGCAGGGTGGGGGTGCGCATGTGAACAGAAGCTAGGCTCCAGCTGCGCGTCACAGGCTCACTAATACGTGTCCGTACTGCAAGCCAGCAGCCATGCACGTGCGGAAGAGAAGCAGAGAGAGGGTTGCGCGAGGGGAAAGGACAGCCATCCATCACACCCAAATGAGCCGGTTAATGTCCCCAGTGTTTCTGACAAGAGCTGTGTCTCTTGACGAAGGCAGCAGACGAAAGCTCGTTCCCAGCTTCATTTCAGCATTGCTCAGTGGGAGGTATAATAGAAAATCAGAAAAACCAATCGCCTGGATAGTTTTCTCAAATAATTTCATTCCTGCTAATGGGACTGATATTTATTTATTTAGGTACTGGGGGTTGAACCCAGGAGTATTCTATATCTGAGCTACACCCTCAGCCCTTTTTACTATTTATTTATTTATTTATTTATTTTTGCGGTACCAGAGATTGAACCCAGGGGCATTCTACCTCCGGGCTACACCCCAGCCCTATTTTTTATTCTTTATTTTGAAACAGGGTCTCACTAAGTTGTGGAGTGCCTCACTAAGTAGCTGAGGCTGGTCACGAACCTGTGATCCTCCTGTCCTCAGCCTCCCAAGTACTGGGATTACAAGCGTGCACCACCACACCTGGCTTTACTTTTTATTTTTGAAACAGGGTCTCACTAAATTGCTGAGAGTCTTACTAAGTTGCTGAGGCTGGTCTCAAACCTGCGATCCTCCTATCTCAGCGTTCCAAATGCTGGCATTATAGGCATGCACCACCATGCCAGGCTTCTAATGGGACTGATTTTAAAGTCTATTTGGTAAAGAAAATTGTTGTGCTTCAGAATTAGACGTGGGCTTTGGTGTCCCTTAAGAGCAACTCTGAAGAAGAATGTCTTTAAGATTTAAAAGAATTCAATCCATGCCATTTTGAAAGATTCACTATTAGAGACTGTGCAGATATGGTTTAGGAAAAAAAAATAGAATGCTCGTGAAGGATCCAAGTGTATGACTTCAACAAAACGGTGCTGGTTCACTTGGGACCTTCAGAGATTAGTCATTTTGCTAAAATAAACACAGCAGCCTTCTCCTCACGACCTAATACGTGTGTTCATATTTGGCGAGGGACTTGTTGCAAACAAACTGGCCTGCTAGCAAAGTGTTATGTGGGTTGCCTCCAGGCACCAACGATGAGCTTCTGGACTCATAGAACTTTCTGGAAGAGCATTAGTGATATGGCGACGTTCGATGTGTAGGAGGCCACATGAGAGAATGCATGTAGCCATTTTTCTTTTATGCCTCTGAGTTAGGGAACAGCCCCCACCTGGGGAGTGTTTGGGGGTGATTTTGTGAAACTGGTTAGTTCTTGCATTAGGCCAAGGTTCTAGGCCGTTGAAAGGAGACGTATGGGACTCTGCACACGATCCTATTCCCATATGCAGATTAAAGCACATATACCTGGTAGCTGAGATTTTCCTTCGTTTGCAGAAAATTCCACTGTGCTAGTTCCCAATTCCACTCAGAGTTCTGTGTTGACTGATGGGATAAAGAGAGTTGAGTCTGGGATGAGTGGGCAATAAATGAGTTCTCTGCTATCTGTTATCTGATATGTATTATATGTGCTTGTATAAGCTTGCCTGGGGTGGGGTTGGGAGGAGAGCAAAAGAAAGAACAAGGAAGAAAGCAGAGAGGAACAAAGGCAAACAAAATAAAAACGGCCCCCTGAAAGGAAGCAAAATGTGAGGCAGGGAGAGGCCGCATCAGTCCATATTCTAAAGGCTGCTGTGTCAGTCAGGCCAAATTCTGCTCGGTGGCCAGGCCCTGCTGGGCGAGGGTGCCCCCAGATCAGTCTTTCTCTGGGGAGATGGTAGGATGGACAAACGGCTTGTGGAAGAAAGAGATGCAGGAAGCAGAACTCCGGGTCCTAACAAGAACTCCTAGCCGGGCGTGGTGGCGCACGCTTGTAATCCCAGTACTTGGGAGGCTGAGACCGGAGGATCCAGGTTCGTGGCCAGCCTCAGCTACTTAGTGAGGCCCTCCACAACTTCGTGAGACCCAGTTTCAAAATAAAGGATAAAAAATAGAGCTGGGGGTGTAGCTCAGAGGTAAAACGCCCCTGGGTTCAATCCCCGGTACCGCAAAAAAAAAAAAAAAAAAAAAGAACTCCTCGGCTGGGGGAAACGGGGAAGTTTAATGGTTTCCCTGGAGTCTAGTCACCTTGAGATGGAAGTAAGGGAAAGGGGGAGGCCAGGCACGCTGTCTCTGAAGGTGAAAGAGCGACATCAGACCCGCAGCAAGCGGCTGAGAGTAGGCTCAGCTCTTGGCTTTTAGAGATAGTCTCTGAGGAAAAGAGAGCTGAATGGTTGCTATGGCAACCGGATAAGAGAATTGGTCCACTTATCTGTCCCCATAGTAACTAAGCTCCTGGAGAGCTATAGAGGAATTAGTTATCTTAACATACTACTATTATCCCCATGGTAACCAATCTCTAAATGGGAGTGGTCAGCCTCCAGGAGCAATCATAGGGAAATCTTTGCTCCCTAGAGAAAGATTGGGCAGGAGGCAGGGAGGCGAATTGCCCTGAAAGCCTCCCAGGAGCTGGAGTCCTTGAGATAGGTGTGTGTGTGTGTGTGTGTGTGTGTGCACGCGCGCGCACGTGTGCATGCATGGATGAGTGTGTTTGGGGCTGATGTGCTTGCTTCCGGGCCTGGGAAGAAGGCTAAGATAGCTGGGTATGTGAGGTCTCTTTGCCCCCAGCTTATCTGTGCCCAACTCACTCATGGATAGCAGTGGCCAGTGCAGCTGGGAGGGGCTCCCCTTCCGGCTACACATTACCATTCTGGTGCAGGGTGCGTCGACGCTGGCTCGACTGCAAGCTCAGGACCAGGTACTGTCTCATAAACTCACTGAACCGCTTCTGGTTGGCCAGCTTCCGGGCCGACTTCCGGGCCCCAGTGAAACCCCCGAACCTCTTCTGTAGCTGCTTCTGCTCCGCCTCGCCAGCCTCCTCCGTGCCAGGCTCTGTGTCTTCCTGCGCTTGGAACAGGCTCCTGACCCGGGGCATTCGCTTCAGATGCTGCATCTCCGAGGTTCTCAGCTGGTCGAGAGCGGCTGCCGCGAGCTCTGGGTCAGCGGGGCTGAGCTGCCAGGAGCCCCTGGCCACGATCTTGGTGCATGGAGTCCACAGAGAACTGGGGAAGACCTTCTGTTCACACTGGAGGGTGCACATCTGCAAAGACACAGGCGGGAGGGAGGAAAAAGAAACAGGGGTCTGTGTTAGTCAAGACGAAGGAGTAGTCATGTTTCTGAACCATCAGGGTCCGTACCGTCGCAAGTGCTGTGCAGCAGTTTTATGTAGAGTTTTTAGTTTTTTTTTTTTCTTTTTGTGGCACCAGGGATTGAACCCAGGGACATTCTACCTCTGAGTTAAACTCCCAGCCCTGTTTTATTTTATTTTTTTATTTTGAAACAGGGTCTCACTAAGTTGCTGAGGTTGGCCTTGAAACTGTGATCCTCCTGTCTCAGCCTTCCAAGTAATGGGATTACAAGCATGCGCCACCACGCCTGGCTTATCTATAGTTTTGTTTAGGTTCATAGAATTTCAGAGTTGGAAAGGAACAGGGAGCCACCAGGCCCAGCTCTGTCATTTTACCACCGGGCTCGGAGGTGAGGTTATCTACCCTGGGTTAGCGGCAAGTTAACACAGAATGGAGGCACCCCAAAAGACACCCTGCTATATCCTCAGTCAGGTTTTGGGAGCCCAGCACAGCTAATGAATGTCACCCAGAAAGAAGAATTTCAGCCGGGCATGGTGGCGCACGCTTGTAATCCCAGTACTTTGGAAGGCAGAGACCAGAGGATCCGGGTTCACGGCCAGCCTCAGCTCTCTCT
>PVJS01036123.1:0-20621 GCA_004027185.1 Glis glis
TGTGCGCAAGCTGAGGCTGGCCGTGAACCCGGATCCTCTGGTCTCCGCCTCCCAAAGTACTGGGATTACAAGCGTGCGCCACCACGCCTGGCTAGGATATTTTAAATGTACCTGTATCTTGACTGCACCCCATCACATGAGGTCAGTCATGGAATTTTCCACTTAGGACATCATGTTGGTACTCAAAAAATTCAGATTTTGAAGCACTTTGAATTTTTGGATTAGGGATGCTCAATCTGTATTCTGTGAGGGGCAGGTTCAGCTGCATACCATGGAGTGGGTTAGTTAACTCAGAATATCATTGAGGTAGTACTTAGGAGTATCACTCTTCGAACCCACATCTAGCTGCCTGTAGTGCTGGACACTTGCATGGTACTTGTTGATACTTCAAAGACAGGAAGCATGCTTTACTAAGATTTGGTTTCTTTGGCATCTAAGTAACCTTGGCATATAGTAGCTGCTGAATAGTTGTTTTCTAATCAAATACATGAAAGCAAAAATTACCTCTTTATACTTGTGTATTAGATTTGCTTTTCTTTAGATGTCGCTAGAGCTGGGAAATTATACTCTCTTTGTCTAAATCATTTTGTAAGCCAAAACAAGGTTTATATTTAGCGAAGAAACTTGCCATTTAAAAAAACCTGTGAAAAATCCTTTTGTAAAAATTGATTAATTCTTTCATACGATAGGCTTTTAAATGTCTCTCTCCCTAAAGTAATAATGAAGTGTGAGTGTAAAAGAAAATGCTGTAGAACCAGCATAACAGCCAGGGAAATCTGCAATTACCACTTCTTTAATTTAAAATGTAGATCTGTCGACTTACCACTTTCTTCTTTTAGGGGATGCCTGCCACCAAATGTTAAATTAAAACATCTCTATGGGCAATTGAAAAAATAGAGACGAAGGCAGTAGAGGCTCTTCAGAATGAAAGTGTTATATTTCACTACTCTCTTATTACTTAAAGGTATAATGTTTAATTCCCCGTGGAGCCTATTCTGAAGTAAAACTTTTAAGGCTTTCCCCTTGGGGCAGAGGTGAAGAGTTGGGGGACAGGGTAAAATTTTGGGGTTGCTTCCAGAAGTTATTTTTGGGATTCCCAGAGCAACTATCCCCGGCTCTGCTCCCAATGATTGAAAATCAGGGTGTGAGTCAGGCTTGTCCTACAGTTACCTGGATCAGGGCGTGGACCTCAGAAACCAGACACAACCTGCGGATGTGGATCACTTGGTGCCCTATCTAAGAGCGCACTCTGACCTGCCCCT
Organism: Glis glis; assembly: GCA_004027185.1. Lineage (NCBI taxonomy): Eukaryota > Metazoa > Chordata > Mammalia > Rodentia > Gliridae > Glis > Glis glis. The sequence goes on from PVJS01036123.1 coordinate 1,263, forward strand.
TGACCTGCCTTTTTCTTTCAACAAAGGGAAGAAAGTGAGTTTCTTCCAGAGCTCATTGAGCTGCTCCTTGGTGCTGGGCTCTGGCAGGATACAGCCGCTGAAGTGTAGTGCATTTAAAAAAATCTCTTTCTGGGAAATGAAAACATGATTTTGAAGTAGTCTGTAGTATTGAAATGCAGCACTCTGCTTCTTTTTGAAGCAAGACTTGCTGGAGGCTCACTGGTACAGAAGGGTCCTCAAGGCGAAGAGGCTCAGGAACAGCAGGGATGGGATCTTGAGAAAGGTATCGCTCATCCTACGAAACAAATTGCTCTAATTAAAAAAAAATGTGTCACGTTAGCAAGAGCCGCTCAGTTGGCAATGTGACAGTGGGAGCAAGTTGTAAAAAGCCTCCGTAGAAATATCTGCTCTACTAACTTTATAATCTGCTGCCTTTTTGAGGTGTGATGAAAGAAACCGGAAATTGATGGCCAGTGGCCATTCTCTTCTCTCCCTCACCTCTCCCAGGAATAGAGACCTTGGAACAATCTCCCACTACTTTTCTGTTTCATCTTCCTGTCTGAGAACGTGGCTGCAATAGGGAGAGGTGCTTCAAGACATTAATAATTTTATCAACTTGAGGCAGTTTTGGTTGTCACTTATACATTCCTATGGAATTTTGAACATTTGAGACTTATTAATTCGTGCATTTGTAAAAAAAAAAAGTCTATGCCCTTAATAATGACAGAGGACTATGGAAAGTAAAAATTAACATTTATTGAAATATATGCAATATTTGAGATCACAAACCTCCATGTCTACCTAGAAGCACTACCCTCACTTTTCATTAATGTTTATGTTCAGGTCCATTAGCATGAGTTATTTGTTTTGCTATCTATATTTTTATAAACACTTAAATTTAGCCAGGTTTAATTGAATCATTTTGTCTAGGGGTATAGGAAATCCATATTCCATTTCATAACAGAGGGGAAACACCTAAACCAGAATGCTATATTGGAACAAAATATACATGTTTGGAGATTATAAATCTCTAGGTTCTTGGAAGTATTATCCAAGAGTTCTAGAAAGATATGGATTTTTTATACTAGTGCTTCCCAAAGTTTAATGTGCATCTAGATCCCACGGGGGATCTTGTTAAAATGCAGTTCTGATTCAGTAAGTCTTAGGCAGGGTCCAAGATTAGGTATCTCTGATAAACTCCCATGTGCTGCCAGTGCTTCTGGGACACAGACCTCACTTGGTGGAGCAAGCATCTCTATGCATTTGTATTTTAGTTTCTTTGGTTCCAGTTGTGTGACTCCATTGGTTGGTGCAACTTAAAATTAACTTTACTTATCAGGCTTTAGTAACATTTGCAATTTTAGCAATGAGTGAATGATGATTCAGTTCTGTTTTCCTAAAGGAAGAAAAGCTGAGATCCCCAGGGCAGTGCTCAGTGGGCGCTCGTCCCTGGCCCTCATGTCCCTTCTGAGGTTGCCTAGGGGGACTTTGGAGCTTCTTCTTTGTTCTTGATGTGTACTTGAACTTTCTGTTGTAGATATCAATTAGAGATGGGTGGGTTTTTAAGAAAAGTACTCCAGTGTCAAAATATTTCCTCATTGTTTAGTTTTACCAAAATCTCTGAAGAATATTAGAAAAATGGGGGGGGGCTTATATATGAGGGCCCCTCTCCCTACTTTTGGCTGGTTACAACACATAAATAAACATTTCAGTTAAATAATGATAAAATAATCATTCTTTATTTTTAATTAAGTGTTTTCCCTCCCGTTAGACTATTAATTTCTTAAGGGCAGGGTCTATGCACATCTCATCTTTGTGTGACTGTAGTTGACAATAGAGGACTTGGAGCTGGCACAGCATAAGTCATGGAAGAATGAGGTGAAGATATTAAGGTGACATCAAGATCCTAACAAAAATGTCTCTAAATATGATAATGGCCATTTTTGAGGAAGCCCAGGGTTCTTTATTTTCTTTGGATTTGAGGTTCGTCAGACTCATGTCTAGGCCTGTGGTTCTCTGAATCTTGATTTTCCCAGTTTAAAAATGGTGCTAAAATACCTGTCATTAGCTGAGAATGGTAAGAATAAGCTGTAGGTATGCATGTTCAGTGACTCTATCAATATGCTTTGCTGAGAATAAAGGGATAAATGACATACACAAAACATCCTGAGTGGGAGCAAGACTTCCTCACCCGCTTAAAGAAACGATGCTCTGTATACATTATACTTGTTTTTTTTTTCTTTCACCACACAGGAAAATTATATTTTCTAGCCTCCCCTGTAGTCAGGTTTAGGACAATATGGCTGAATTTGGAAAAATGGAATGTAGGGCAAAATAATAGACACCATTTCCAGACTGTATCCTTAAAAACATCCTGCATCAACTGCTAGACTTCTCTTTCCATTATTTGGTGGCCTTGGCAGCCACTTATGCCAGGTGATGTAGTCACAGATAAAAGCAGGTTGAGGCCTTGAGCTTGGAAGATAGTTGTCCAAGAGAGCCCTATACCCCACATTGGACTGTGCTGGGAATGAGAGAAAAGCCCTTGCTTATGTTAAGCCCTGGAGATTTTTGTCTTTGGTTGTTATAATAGCCAGAATTAATCATTCTGATTAATATATATCCTGACATTTGTAATAGATTTTTGAGTCTGGGGGAGGGATGATGGATGGTAGAGGAGATAAAATGAGAGAGAAGGGTAGGTGGGCCTTGAGAGGAGGGGAGTGGGCATGAGGATGCCGTGTGAAGAGGAAGAGTCCATTTTCAGAGTGAGTCCACCCTGGCTATGTAGGAGAATTCCACCTTACTATTAAACAAGAGCCAGGTTTATTGTTGGTTCTATTAGCATTTGGCAGGTGCTTTCTTTCCACAGTGGCTAGTGAGACTCCTATTGACTGGGTGTGACATGCATCTGCATTTTAAAACTTTGACTGGTTACTGGTGAAGTTAAACAAATTGGACTACTTTCTCTCTTACTCTCCTCTCCCTGATTATTTGTCCTGGTCTGCTGTGAACCAAATACCATGAAGGTAGATTCCTGAATATCCAATAGGCTGACAGTGGAATGGAAGAAAAAGAGTTCATTGGTGTTTTGGGAAAAAGCTGTACAAAACTTGCTCAAAAGCAAGGAGAGTGGGGAAAAAAATAACCCTCTTACAAAAATAGTTGGTATTTAATGGTGCTTCCTGTGTACCTGGTGCTTTGCCAAAGGCTAGACACATACCATTTCATGTTCATTACTACAGCCACATGAGGTAGTTTTTATTGTTATTTTTATTTCATAAAGGAGGGAACTGAGGCACAGAAAGGGTAAATAAATCGCCCTGATCCCATAGCTAGTAAATGAAAAACCAGGATGACTTCCCACTGCTTTTAAGATAAAGACAAAATACCTTGATGTGCTTTAGAGAATCCTATGTGATCTGATTCTTGTCTGTGAACCCACATTACTGATTTATTGTCTTTTAGTTTTTCCTTCATATAATGCTTTTTGCTAGTCTACTATACTTTCCCCATTTCTTCCCCCCCCCCCTTTTTTCCCTTTTTGCTTAGTATCATCTATTCATCCTTCAGGTTTTAGCTCAAAAATCACTTACTTAGGGGTTTCTTCCTTGACCAATTTCCAATCTGAAATTCTATCAAGTTTTTCTGTTTTACATGTAGCACTTTGTACTTTTCTGTCACCATCAGAAACATATATTTGTGTTTTCCTTAGAGTGTTGTCTGTCTCTTCTAGAATGTAATCTCTGTGAAGCAAGGAGTAGGGCTAGTTAGCTTATTAACTCTGTCTGGAGCAAATTAAGCTCACAGTAAATGTCAAGAGAATGAATACAATGAACAATCTTCAGATTTTGAATTGATCCCTAGAATAAATATTGATGGAAGGTGGAATAAGAGCAGGAGAGTAGGTGAAGAATATTGCTATTTGAAAAGAACTATGAGAACCATATCACTTGCTGATGTTCTTAATAGTTGCGTTGTGTTGAAAAGAGAATTTTATTTTCTTTTTTATTCTTTTCACAGTTCTGCAAAGAGAAGTACTCTTGATATTTTTTGAAGATAGTATCATTCTATGAGAAAACTTAGAAGTTTCCAATCTCCTAGATGGCCCTGAATTTACAAAGGATCCTTGAATTTATAAAAATATTGGCTATTATATGTAGATTAATAAAATGGCATACCTTTAAATATAAGTACATATGCACATTATTTAAGAATATATGTAGGTGCTATGGTAAATAATACTTAAAGGCATTAATGATTCATAGTAATTTAAAAATAATTACATATTTTCCTCTATCTTCAGATACTAAAATATGATAGTTTTAAGTATCCTTTATATTTAGAAAAATTGTCCTCATACTTTTATGATGAAAAATTCTAGGTTAAAGAGGACTAAGTCTTCTAACTCTATTATGAATTCATAAATGTTATTGAAAGAGAAACAATCTTTAGGTATCAGTGTCTCAGTTTTATAATGTATTTTTACATTCCTCATGCTACTGGTTTCTTAAATCAAGGCCACACTCAAACTGTGTTTTGTTCTTTGTATCTCTGGTTGCTTTTTCATTCTCTACTTAGCTTTCTTGTGGTACAGAAAGTATTCACAGGCAAATTACTAAAAGCAAGAATTGATGCAAGTTGATTTTGATCTCTTAAAAATTAGGAAAATATTATCATGCTAGGAAAAATTTTTATTTGTTCATAATTATCAATTTAATTATATTAGTAGTAAGTAAAAGTATCTTTATTTTTCATTTTTATGTTTTTATTGATGTATTATAATTAAATATAATAATGAGGTTCAGAGTGACACAAACATACATTCACACAGCATTTGGTTTATTTCCTTCTGCATCCCACTCCACTGTCCCCTCCTCCCTCTCTGCACATGTTAGTGAGATTGGTAGGGATATCTTCATATATGGGACATAGCATTATTTGAACTATTTCACTTCTCTTTTTTCCCCTCTCCACCTCCCTCCCCCAAACACCTTCCACTATTCTACTGGTTTTTCTCCTCATTTATCCAAAGTCCCTTATGTTTCCTGTTTTCTCTCTAGCTTCCACATATGAGAGGAAACCCTTGACTTTCTGAGACTGGCTGATCTCATTTAACATAATATTCTCTAGTTCCATTCATTTTCCTACAAATGACATAATTTTGTTCTTTATGTCTGAGTAAAATTCCATTATGTTTATATTCCACATTTTATTTATCCATTCATCTGTTGACAGACATCTGAGGCTTATAGGACTTAGGTAATTGGTCTAATGCCACACAAATCAAGTATATGGGCTGGAGAATGAGACAGATTTCCAGTTTAAACATGGCCAATTTTTAATTGAGGCATAAGTGATAATTTTGAACGTACCTGATTTTAAAAACAAATCCAAATCTATCTAAAAGATAGAATGTGAATGCTGTCATGAAAGTTCACCAAGTAGAAATTAAACATAATTTGGCTATTGTGAATTGGGCTGCTATAAACATGGATGTGCCTGTATCACTATAGTATTTCTGACTTCATTCTTTTGAAAAGATGTCAAGGAGTGTCATAGCCAGGTCATATGGTGGTTCTTTTAAGGAACCTAGTCTTTTGAGGAACATTCATACTGATCTCCATAGTGATTGTACTAACTTACAATCCCACAACAGAGTATAAGAGTTCCTATTTCCACACATCCTCTCCAGCATTTCTTTTTGTTTGTGTTCTTGATGATTGGCCATTCTTACTGGAGTTAGATAGACTCTCAGTGTAGTTTTGATTTGCATTTCCCTGATTGCTGATGATGTTGAAAAGTTTTTATGTATTTGTTGGCCAATTGTATTTCTTCTTTTGAAAAGTGTCTAGTCAATTCACTTGCTCATTCTTCGTTGGGTTATATTTTTTAGTGTTAAGTTTTTTGATTCTTTATACATTCTAGGTATTAGTTCTATATCAGAGGAGTAGCTGGCAATGATTTTCCCCCATTTTGTAGGCTTCCTTTTCAAATTCTTGATTATTTCCTTTGCTGCCCAGAGCTTTTTAATTTAATGCAGTTCCACTTATTGATTCTCAGTTTTATTTCCTGAGCTTTGGGAGTCTTATTAAGGAAGTCTCTACCAGGCCTATATGCTGAGTATTTGGTCCTATGTTTTCTTCTAGTAATTGCAAAGTCTCAGGTCTGATTTCTAGGTCTTCTATTCATCCTGAGTTGGCTCTTGTGCAGAGTCAGAGACAGGGGTCTAATTTCATTCTTCCACATATGGATATCCAGTTTTCCCAGCACCATTTATTAAAAAGGCTTTCTTTTCTCCATTATATGTCTTTGGCACCTTAGTCAAAAATCAACTGGCTATAAATGTGAGGATTTGTCGCTGTATCTTCTACTCTGTTCCATTGGTCTGTGTGTCTGATTTTGTGCCAGTACCATGCTATTTGTTTTTTTTTCTTTTCTGTAGCTCTGTAATGTAATTAGAAATCAGGTATTGTAATGCCTCCCAGCATGGTTCTTATTACTCAGAATTGCTTTGGCTATTCCAGGTCTTTTGTTCTTCCATATGAATTTTGGGACTGTTTTCCCTAGTTTTGAGAAGAATGATATTGGTATTTTGATAGGGATTGCATTGAATCTGTAGATTGACAATATTTATTCTGCCTATCTAGAAACACGGGAAGTCTTTCCATCTGAAAAAGTGTCTTTTTAATAAATCAAATTTCTTGCACTACCTCTTGAGTTCATTCTATGTATATCTCCAAAGTAATTTTCCTATATTTTCTTTTTTGACATTTTAATTTCTGCTCAAAAATCTACAATGGCTCTAATTGCTTATAGATTAAAGCCCAAATATTTTAGTTTAGATTATAATATTCCTCCGAATCTGGCTCCAATTTGCTTTCCTAGTCTTATTTCTCAAGATATCCCAGCAAATATACTATAGTGTGGAAGTTAAGCATTTGGTTGAAAGCAAGACAAACGTGGATCAAACCCTGGTTGTACCATTTGCTGCCAAGCACTGAGCTGAGTGCCTAACAGTCAATATCACATTTAAACCCATGTAGCCGTAGGGGAGGCATGATTATTGTTTTCTTGACTTTATAGGTTAGAAAACTGAGGCTTACAGGAGTTAGGTAATTGGCCTAATGCCGCACAAATCAAGTATATAGACTGGATAATGAGACAGATTTCCAGTTTAGACATGCCAATTTTTAATTGAGGCATAAGTGATAATTTTGAACATACCTGATTTTAAAAACAAATCCAAATCTATCTAAAAGAGAATGTGAATGCTATCATGAAAGTGTACCAAGTGAAAATTAACCTATTTCCACACCTGTATCCTAGGATTTGTTTCAAAATAAAGCCTGACCTTTTTTTTTTTTGCAGCAAACTGTAAATGTTTATTGTGAGAAATTTCTCAGTGAAATGTCTGACATTGGGATAGCATATGCATGGTTGCGGCTTGTCTTCGTTTAAAGCTGAGATTGTCCTTCACCTCCTTCCGACATCACAGAAGGCTGTACATTGGGCAGAATCTCTTCTTTGAGCTCAGTGCCATCAGGCTTACTCTCAGTCTTCTGAAGAGCTGGTTTCAGCTGAGTGGCCTCCGGAGCAGTCCCTTGAACTACGCATGTTCCCTGATCTTCTTTCTCTTGGACAGATGCAGGATCCTGAGTGTCAGTTGATGGGTTTTCTTGAGGTTGCACCTGAATGAGTTGTGGAACAATCACACGCCCAAGGGGTGTGATCCTGTTGTCCTCTAGCTCTAGATCTTGTTCAATTCCTGCATTCATTATTTCACAAGATGTGTTTATGTCTGTTCAAACAGGCACAGAAATCACCGTTCTGGAGATTTCAGAGGTTTCAGTCCATGCTAAGCCAGGTGACGTCTGTGAGCTCAAAGCATGGCAGCAGGAATCAGAAAGTGTGAGCAGAGGCCAGAAGCAAAGACATTCTCCTACACTTAAGGTAGGAGAATATTGATGGTAATAGAGCGTGGGGGAATGAGCACTGAATGGAAAGTAGGAGCCACTTCAGCCCCTCTGTGACTTGGCATGCCGCTTGCTTTGCTGAGTTTTGATTCCCATATTCTAGAATGCATGACCCAATGTATGCCCCCTTCTGACCTCACAAGATTATTTTGAGGATATGTGAGAGTACTGGGAAATGTATCAAATGCTTGGCAGATATAAGGGACAATTATCTTCTACTCAAAATGTAACTTTTTTTCATAGCAATGGAAGATGAAATGATGACTGACTTCCACTATGGGGTTAAACTTTGGTTATAGGAATATTTTTCCCAGGCCATAATATTTTTTCTATTTTCCCCTAAATAATTCTATATATAGTTGAATTACATTTTTTATTACTACAAACAAGTCCAGTTTGATGGTTGAGTAGATGAATAAATTGATTCAGAAAATTGTTAGAAGCTTTGTCAGCTCATGACTAGAACAGAGATTAATAAGCAACTTGATAGCCAGGCGTGGTGGCGCACGCTTGTAATCTCAGTACTTTGGGAGGCGGAGACCGGAGGATCCAGGTTCGCGGCCAACCTCATCTCTCTCTCTCTCTCTCGCTCTCTCTCTCTCTCTCTCCCTCTGTCTACTTAGTGAGGCCCTCTGCAACTTCATGAGACCTGGTTTCAAAATAAAGTATAAAAAATAGGGCCGGGGGTGTAGCGCGGAGGTAGAACGCCCCTGGGTTCAATCCCCGGTACCGCAAAAAAAAAAAAAAAAGCAACTTGATGGTAAGTTTTAAAAATATAACCAGAGGAGCCTAGGGATGTTAGCTCAGTGGTAGAATACTTACCTAGCATGCATGAGGCCCTGGGTTTGATCCTGAGTAACACACACACATACACACACACACACACACACACACACACAGAATAGAACAAATTTTGTGTGGATGGAACCACAAAAGACTCTGAGTACCCAAAACAATATTGGAGAAAAAGAACAAAGCTGGAGGCATTGTAATGTCTAACTTCAAAGCATATTACAAAGCAGTAAGTAACCAAACAGCATAGTACTGGCGTAAAAACACACACACAGAGCCGGGCGTGGTGGTGCACACTTGTAATCCCAGTATTTGGGAGGCTGAGACCAGAGGATCCAGGTTTGCAGCCAGCCTCAGCTACTTAGGCCCTCCTCAGCTTAGTGAGACGCTGTTTCAAAATAAAGAATAAAAATAGGGCTGGGGGTGTAGCCCAGAGGTAGAATGCCCCTGGGTTCAATCCCTAGTACTGCAAAACACACACACACACACACACACACACACACACACACACACACACACACCAGTGGAACAGAATAGAGAATCCAGAAATAAATTCATGCATTTACAGCCAACTGATTTTCAATAAGGGCGACAAAAACATACAGTGGAGAAAGGCTAGTCTCTTGAATAAGTTGTGCTTGGAAAATTGGATATCCATATGCAGAAGAAACAAACTAGACCCCCTATCTCTTTCCATATAAAAACCAACCCAGAATGGATCGAATACTTAAATATATAACCCCAAACTATGAAACCACTAAAAGAAAATATAGGGGAAGCACTTCAGGTCTGGGCAAAGATTTTTTTTTCATTCTGACCCACAATTACAGGCAACAAAAGCAAAAGTTTACAAATGGAATTACAGTAAACTGAAAAGATGCTGTATAGCAAAGGAAACAACAGTTAAGAGACAACCTATGGAATGGGAGAAAATACTTGCCAACTATTCATCTGACAAGGGATTGATTTCTATATATAAGGAACACAAACAACAATAAAAAACAGTCCAATTAAAAAATGGGTGAATGACCTGAATTGATATTTCTCAAAAGATAATATACAAATGGCTGACAAGTATGTAAAAAAATGCTCAGTAACACAAATCATCGGGGAAGTGCACATCAAAACCACAATAAGATATTCTCTTATTCCAGTTAGAATGGTTATTGTCAAAATACAAAAATAACAAATGCTGACAGGAATGGGGAGAAATGTGAATGTGGGAATGTGAATTAATATAGTCTTTATGGAAAGGTCCTCAAAAAACTAGCTATAGAACTACCATATGATCTGGTAATCTCATTCCTGGGTATATATCTAAAGGAATTGAAATCAGTATGTCAGAGAGACATCTGCAGTCCCATGTCTGTTGCAGTACTGTTCACAATAGCCAAGGTATGGAATTAATTCATGTGTTCATAGATGGCTGAGTGGATAAAGAAAATGTGATATATATACACAAGGGAATATTCAGTGATTAAAAAGGAGTGAAATTCTGTCATTTGCAGCAACATAGATGGAACCAGAGAACATCATGTTAAGGATAGATAATTCAGGCACAGTAAGACAAATGCTAAATATTTTCACTTATATGTGGGAGCTAAAAAGTTGATTTGAAAGAAATAGGGAATAGAATAGTGGCCACCAGAGCCTGAGAAGGATCTGGGGGACATAAGGATGGGGAGGATGGTTAACAGGTACAGGAATGCAGTTGGATAGGAAGAATAACTTATTTTTTATTAGAATTGTATTAGTTCAATATAATTATACATCATAGTGAGATTCAAAGCGACACACTCATATATGCACACAACATCTCTTGATGTGGTTGCCTCCTAACCCCATCACACTACCCCCCTCCTCCCTTCCAGGAAGAATAACTTCTAATGTTTTATAGCGTAACTATGGTTGACACCAATTAATTGAATGTTTCAAAATGGCTAGAAGAGGATTTTTTAATGTTTCCAACACACAAAAAAAGTATATATGTCTGAGGTTATAGATACCTCAGTTACTATGATCATTACACATTGCATACATGTGTTGAAATGTCACACTGTACCCCATAAGTATGTATAATTACTATTTGTCAATTGATAATAAAAATGTATATGAAAAACATAACCAGGAAATCTTTAGCCAGTTGCAAAAATATCAGTGGATTTTCTCTTTCTTCCTCTTTACTAATACCCCATTTCACTTTCACAAGCTCTATGCTAAGCTAAGGCAGTACGCACAGACTACTCACCATTGCCTCCTGTACAGCAAAGCAATCCATCGGTGCGTGGAGAGTCAGTCCAGAACTCACAGGATCATCTTCATCTGGTTTCTCCTTTTATCTTGCATATACGTGACTTTGCCTGACTATAGCATGTAAAATTAAAGCTATACAAGTGGAAAAAATTGGAAAACTTCAATCTCTAGGGTTTTTTTTTCTTTTTGCCTAAGAACAGTATAGGAAAAAAAAAACCACAAAAAGCACCATATCCATCATTAGCACACATTGTGCTGTTTTTCTATTTGGTATAGATTTTGTGAAACCAAGTTAGTCATTCAATAATAATTAGCCCTCAGATGATGTAGCACATAATAAACAGTACAAAAGATGTGAAATACAAGAAAAGATACACAGAGCCCGGTGGCCTTTGTGTGAACAAAATGGCAGCCCCATATCTCGGGGGTTGTCTTCCTTATCCAGGGCTTAGGGGCGGTGGGCTCGGCAGTCTTGGCAACTCAGTCTACAGCTGTAGTTCCAGTAAGAACTAAAAAGACGTTTCACACCACCTGTCTCTCAAGCCCGAAAAGCAGGCTGTTCCTCCAGAACATTTGGAATGTCCCATATATCTGGCCTGTACAACTGGCATCTTTGATGCTTATGTTCTTCCTGAGAGTGATGCTCGAATGTCATTGTTTTCAAAGTAAAGACAAAGAACTGACAGATTGAAGAAGAATGTGGCATCACAGTTGTCAGCCTGGAAGATAAAAGAATATGATGTTAATTTTACTCGTTGGAGCTTCGTGGAGTCTTTAGAGCCAGCTCAGGTGGTTCAGGTTCACTGCTCAAGTCTGGTGAACCAGGGCAAAATGTATGGCCAGATTACTGTACGCATGCACATACAGCAGACTGGCCATCTATGATCTGTTTAGCCCTTTGATGTATGGACAGGCAGATGTGCTCAAGGATGTCCTGGAGTATGTTGTCTTTGAAAAACACCTGAGAAACCCCTATGGAAGCTGGAGAATGCATGGCAAGATTGTTCCCTCGTGGGCACCCCCTAAGCAGCCCATCCTTAAGATGGTGGTGATTCCTGGCCCCCAGCCTGATAGCAAAAAAGGGCTCTTGGGGCTGGGTATAGTGACACATGCCTGTAATCCCAATTACTTGGGAGGCTGAGGCTAGAGGATCTCAAGTTCAAGGCCAGCCTGAGCGACTGTCTCAAGATAAAAAATTAATAGGGCTGGGGATGCAGCACCCCTGAGTTTAATCCCCAGTACCCCCCCCAAAAAAAGAAACAAAAACCAAAACCTGATTCCTGGGTCAAGCTGGGTCATAAGGCTGCTGAAAACTATGATGTCATCCACCTCCATCAGGCTGCTCTCTTCGCTCCTGCCCTGCTTGGGTCTTTTCAGCAGACTTGTTCTCATAACCATGGCTGATGGCTGGGCCAGGTGGTTGGCTGATATGCAAAAAGACCCTCTTCTTTTTAAAAATCACATGCCTAGTTTTCTGAGTTTAGATGAAAGGCAGTATGTTTCAGAGAACAAACATCTGGTGTATTTTTTCACAGCAGAGACTAAGAGAAAATAAGGAGCATTGTTTTTCTGATTACTAAGCAGGGCTCAGAGTTTGAAATAAAACACTATCAGAGTGTTGGACAAATAAAAAGAAAAGATACACAGAATATAAAACATTTATTCCAAATACTCATAAAGTTTAACAAATGAAAATTAATGGCTAATCCATTCTAATACTTGGCATAGTTTCACATGTTTAGAAAAGAAAAGGATAAAAGGTATTAATACTTCCTATGTAGGTGAATCAAAGCTTTGGAGGACTTTTTACTAAAATATTTTCAAGTAGAAATGTTTAATTTCCTGGATTTCAAGGTAAATTCTTAATTTTTTTCCCCCAAAAGAGTCAAATTCATTCAGTGGTGTTGTAAAACCATAGGTTCAAAATTGTGGAAAAGTTTTTAAAACCAAATGTATTTCTTCTTTTGAAGATATGTAGATGCACAGAGACATAGACATGTGTACATTCTTGCTTAAAATAAAAAAGATCTAGGCTCATTTTAGGATTTCCATTACATACAGAATACCCTTTTCCAACTCCACTATACCTTGCTCTCTCTAGGTTGTTGAGATAAACATCAGGATCAAATTTTGTTTTTTTCTCCAACATCTGATTTCAGGTTAACTGGTACTAATTGAGAATGTGAACAGTTGCCACTCACTTTCTAGCATTTGTATGCTAGTGAGTTCGAATTGTGAGAATATAATTATATCTTTTCTGTCAAAGGAGGTAGTTTTACCTAAACTGCCATTTTGTAACATGGTAGGGACTTACATTCCTTCCCCAAATTAACATCTCTTAAGAGATCGCAGGTGTCAACCATCCCCCATCTTCCCTTATAGGTGATCGGGAAGAATGTGAAGCTGTAACTTCCACCAGTAGGAGTTCAGTGCAGGAGGAGCCTTGCGTTAGGGATATAAGACCCACTGGGTTCTTTGTGAGGTGTGTTCTCTCACACATCTGGGAGCACCCTTTTTTGCAAAAAAGTAAAATCGCTTTGCCAAGCAATTTTCCAACATGTGCCTTTTCTTTAGATGCCATGAAAAGTTATTTCTAATAATCGGCACCCAACTTGGGGAGACAAAGACTAAGCGCATCTGGGAGAAATACTAGAAACCTACAGCAGGGGGAGACTAGGTCCCAGCCAAGTATCTCGTTGCAGTTCCACAGCTAGGGAAGCCAAGATGGGAAATAGAACCTCTTCACCCTGTGGAAGGGCACACAGGGAGGAGGAAGAATTAGATAAAATTCCTTCAGATAGCCCCCTGGGGTGTATGCTCCAATATTGGGAAGAGAATCCCAGGACAGCAGGGAAAAAGAAACACCAAATGATAAAATACTGCTGTTTCATTCGGATACAAGAACCCATCCTAAAACCATCAGTATTCTGGCCAAAATTTGGTACCAGTGAGGATTGGGTTTGCCAATCGTTAATCGAATATGTCAATAACAAAAATCCTGTGACCCAGGAAGAAATAGATTATGCACTCTGCTGGAGGAAGGGGCCTGTAGGCTTGTTCCCTATGAAGTCAGAAATGAATGAGAACAAGAACAAAAATGACAATTGGGACCCCCTTGACTGTTTACCTCCTCCCTGTAATTCAAGGAATCAGCAGACTGACCCACCTTAAGTCACTGAGGAGGGAGGGGGAGAATGGAGGGAATCTGAGTCAACTGCAGCGACTTCAGACCCCCCTCCTTCATTATGTACCTCCCTTCCCGACTGAGGAGAGAGGTTCAACAATGTAAACAGGATGTCCAAAGTTTCCCTTTTCCTTCTAAAAAGGAAGAGACACAGGCTTTTTACCCACTTAGGGAAGTTCCTCTGGGTAGAGGGGCTATTGGTTTTGTAAATGCCCCCCTAACTAGTTCTGAGGTTAGAGCTCTAAGAAAGGAACTCAAACCTCTTATAGAGGACCTCCTTGGGGTTGCAGACCAGCTAGATAAATTCTTAGGGCCCCAAATTTACACGTGGACTGAACTAATGTCCATTTTGGGCATCCTCTTTACCGGGGAGGAAAGGGCAGCCATTAGATGGGCAGCCATGGCCGCATGGGAACGAGAGCACCCAGCAGGCCCTGACGTCCTAGCTGCTGAGGCTAAGTTTCCCAGTCAGGAGCCCCCGTGGAATAACAACAACCCAGAACATAGAAATCACATGAGGGACTTTCAGGAAGAGTAATTAAGGGGATTAGAGAATCTGTACCTGGGTCCCAAAACATGGCTAAGGCTTTTGACCTGCAGCAGGGAAAGGAGGAGGGGCCAGCTGATTTTCTTAACAGACTGAGGGACCAAATGAGGAAATATTGTGGGTTAAGCCCAGAGGACTCTCTAGGACAGGGAATGCTTAAATTACATTTTGTTACTAAGAGTTGGCCAGACATTGTAAGAAAGCTGCAAAAATTAGAAAACTGGGAAAATCGTACTCTAGAGGAATTGTTAAGGGAAGCTCAAAGGGTCTGTGTAAGGAGGGATGAAGAAAAACAAAGGCAAAAAGCTAAAATAATGGTCTCTGCTATAGAACAAGTAACCCAAGGGAAAACTGGCCCCAGAAACTGGAGACAATGATGTTCGACTCAGGGGCCCCCTAAATGGAAAAAGGGAAAAATAAATGTTACTGGTGCAGAAAGGAAGGCCATTTTAAAAGGGAATGCCTGGACCTGAAAAAAGAAAATGTTATATCCTTTATGACCTTCGAAGAGGACTAGGGAAGTCAGGGGCTCTTTTATGCAAATGGATCCTACCAAGAGCCCTTGGTAAATTTGCAGGTGGGACCTAAGAGCGAGGAATTAACATTCCTGGTTGATTCTGGAGCAGCCAGATCCTCCCTTGCCCATCAGCCCCCTTCTTTAAAGCTGTCTAATAAATCATTAATGGTTTCAGGAGTAAAGGGAGAAGGATTTAATGTACCTATTTTTGAGGAAACACAGGTTGAGTATAAAACCAGACTCCCATGGACAAAATGTCTCCCAATTGCCCTCCTTAGGATTAGAACTGCTCCCCGTAGGGACATCGGCCTGTCACCATATGAGATCCTCTATGGGCTCCCTTACTTGGGCCCAGGCTCAGACATACCAACAATGGAGACCAAAGATCAATTTCTCAGAAATTATGTGTTGAATCTCTCCTCTTCCTTGTCCTCTCTTAGGGTACAAGGATTGTTAGCCCAAATCCCACCTCTTGAATTTCCAGCACACTCTCATCAACCCAGCGACAGCGTCCTAATGAAGACCTGGAAGAAAGACAAGCTTGAGCCAGCCTGGGAAGGACCATATCAGGTGCTGCTTACAACTGAAACAGCTGTTTGCACTGCAGAAAGAGGTTGGACGCATTACACATGGGTTAAAGGGTCCCCACCTCCTATCCTGAAAGGACAATGGACCATCACTCAACACCCAGACCCTCTCAAGTTAACTGTAAAAAGACTCTAAGTTTATTCTGGTCTTTGGTTCTGTTAAGCTTCCAGGTATTGGGTAGCCCTAATTCAGCCCAATTAACTATTAATGTTACTATAGGAAAAAAAAACCCTAACTATAAAGATTAATACATGTCAAGTCCTATATCTCTGCCCAGAACCAATGTGGGCAATAAAGCAAAATAATCCAAGACAAGTCCCTTGTTCTAGTTGGGGCAAATCTCAAGGGACCACCCCAGGTGGAGGATGGACAGCCTCACCATATAGAGTTGTTCCAATTCCAAGGGGGTTAAAAGAAAAAATAACTAGGCCTGGAGGGGTTTCCCTTGACACCTGTACTAATTTACAGTATAATCCACTTTTGCTAATTCGAAAGCCAGGAAAGACAGCTCTTTCCATTAAACACAGGTATAGCTTCCAGACAGGTATGTCAGGAAACAACCCCATGGGGAAGCTTGCTATTAGATTAGTTAATAATTTAACCTCGGTTGCTAATGTTAACCCCTCAACCCGAGACACTAATAAAAACAAAGGATTTCCACCAGATGATAAAGGTTAAGACAGGATATGGGAAGACAAATGCCTGGTTGAAATGAACTAAAAATTCTGCCAGCACCTTAAACAACGGTGACCATTACGTTTGTGTGGCAGACAAACCAGGCAGGTCAAAAACTCAGGTGGTACCATTTCCACTCGGATGGACCTCAGACCCAATGAGCATGAAATGTATGATAGCTCTCTTTCACGACAATCTAGCATGGGACAATGAGTCTTGTAAGACCCTATCCCTCCTGTTCCCAGTGGCTCAGGGTCCAAAGCAAGAGCCCCCCAAAACTGTTGAGTCTTTAGTCCCAAATACTAATTATACCTTGTGCCTCTCAAGGTGGGAAGGACAATCAGTGTTCTCGGGAAATGTTATGGGCTGCAGTGAATGCTGGTCCTTTGAGGAGCTGGATAATCAGTCTGCGCTGGCAGTAGCCTGAGCAAACATCTGGTGATATTGTGGACGACCGCTACTCAAGAGTTTACCTGCCAATTGGTGTGGAATTTGCACTCTAGTACAATTGGCAATTCCTTTCAACCTGGCATTTCAAACCCAAAGTGAGGCACCCTCTAGTGGGTTATTAGACCCTCGCATATATGTAGGTTCAATCAAGACTTCAAGGGGTGGTTCCAATGAATTTGAGGATAAAATCCAGGTAGCTATATGGTTTACACCAATGTTGTTTTGGTGGTCCACCATTAATAAAAAGGTAGATTGGGTAAACAACATATGTTACAATCAACAGAAGGTTGTCAACCACACCTTAGATGTCATGCAGGAAATAGTTAAATGTTTGTCTGTATTAGCAGCTGAGCTGGCAAAAAGTTCAAGGATAGGTGATCCTTTCCCCAGCCTAACAGAACAGTGGTTGGAAAAACAATGACTCTGGTCATAATACTTCTCATAATATTTGGAAAAGTTATCCTAGTAGGATGTGGTATAATCCTCTGTGTTAAGGTCCTAGTCCAGGGACAAAGAGATAGTTGTAACTGAACAATCCTCTATGGTTTACCAAAATAGTCTCTTGTTAAACACCTTTGAGAGCAAAAGTTGCAGCATGCTAATAGAGTTTGAAGAAAAGAGTAATAATGTATAATAAAAGAGAAGGGGAATTGTGAGAATATAATTGTATCTTTTCTGTCAAAGAGGTAGTTTCATTTAAACTGCCATTTTGTAACATGGTAGGGACTTACATTCCTTCCCCAAATTAACATCTCTTAAGAAATTGCAGGTGTAGACCCTTCCCCATCTTCCCCTGTAGCTGACCAGGAAGAATGTGAAGCTGTAACTTCCACCAATAGGAGTTCAGCGCAGGAGGAGCCTTGCGTTAGGGATATAAGACCCACTGGGTTCTTTGTGAGGTGTGTTCTCTCACACACCTGGGAGCACCCTTTTTTGCAAAAAAGTAAAATCGCCTTGCCAAGCAATTTTCGAACACATGCCTTTTCTTTAGATGCCATAAAAAGTTATTTCTAACAAAACCCATCTATTGAAGTTTCAGAATGGAGAAAAATAGACAAGGAAGTTCCTCCCAGAGTGCAGAGTCAGTCCTAATCATGAGATCTCCCTTTCCTCCATAATGAGATGTGGGAATGGCTTCACAATTTTTAACTCAGAGGGTTTTAGAAATTGTTGTGGAACAGAGAATGCTGCATATCTCCTATTATTTTCCATTCTCACTGGTAACTGTTGAACGACCAGCAAGGAACAGAAAATTTGAGACCCCGACTCAGTTAAGGCGAAGCTTTATTACCGCGGGGCTACCTCTCTCCAGCAAGACAGAAAAATGGCAGCAGCTTGTACAGTTCACCGTTTCCTTTTATAGAGAGCAGAAGCAGAGTTCGAGGGGTATGCTTTAAATCAACCAATCATAGTACATTTTTCCTTATTTAGAAGCAAGGGGGTAGGTCGAAGGGCGTGGGCTGAGCCTACAGGTAGAAACCAATTTCACCAGGCTTTGTCCAGGGGTGGGAACCAATTTCACGGGCTTTGTCGGCCAAAGGTCAGGGAGTCTAATTTTAGGGTAGAAAACGAGGCTAAAAAAATTACTTTTAGGGCATGTTATCACATTCCCTACTCCTGTTTTTTACCTTTCTCAAACCCTTGAGAAAAAGGCTTGTTTGTTCTTCCTGGGGTATGGGTAGGTAATGGGCTGGGCTATGAAGTACCATTAGTTTGATTGCTTATAACCTCTTCTGGAGGTAATTAGTTAAGCAGTTGAAGAAACAAGGTCCTATTAATGCAAGTAAACAGATGGCAGAGATGGGTCCTAGCAAAGGGAGGAGGTAGGGTCGCGTAGAGGAGGGCAGGCCTTCCTCTTAACCTTCAGGTTTCCCTGGCAACAGATAGGCGGTGGGGTGTGACCTTTGTCCTCCTCACCTACCCTATTTACATTAAGTATCTCAGGTGTGGAGAGGAGCTATTAAGGGTGTGGACTCATTAAGGCTTCTGCCTGACTGAATACACCCTATAGGGTGGAGTTAGATCATGAACTTTAAAAATTTTAAATCTCTATTTTTCTTCCCAATGTCTCCTTTCTGTCTAACATTTCTTCTATCCTACTTCATCATTCCCCCCCCCCCCTTGAGACTTTGGCCCCTGTATTAGACAGGGTTCTCTAGATTAACAGAATACACAGAAAGTATATTTTTAAAAAAAGGGATTTATCAGATGGCTTACAGTTTGCAGCAATGTAGTCCCAGGTTCTGACTGCACGTGGAGGGTCAGAGGAACCAGTAGCTGGTCGAACGGTCTAAGAGCTGGAGTCTTAGGATTGGAGCAACCACTAATTCAGTCCCAGTCCAAGACGTGAAGATCAGAAAGCTTCTTCGGAGAAAAG
>PVJS01036124.1:0-20622 GCA_004027185.1 Glis glis
TCTCTCTCTCTCTCTACCTAGTGAGGCCCTCCGCAACTTCGTGAGACCCGGTTTCAAAAATAAACCATAAAAAAATAGGGCCGGGGGTGTAGCGCGGAGGTAGAACGCCCCTGCGTTCAATCCCCGGAACCGCAAAAAAAAAAAAGTATTTGGGCCCAGTCTAAAATTTGTTCTGAGACCTATATGTAATTGGTTCAATAGTGTGGATGGTGTTGATGGATTGATGAGATTAGAAGTCTCTGCACATGGATGACACGGAGTCAGAATTATTATTAGAGAAACAGGGCGGCTGGGGAGGAGACAGAAATATCCTGCTCTCCTTCAACCAGAGTCTTTCTTTTATTGAGGGTTTTAACCAAAACATTGTAAAAACGATTAATCACAGGAGACAACAAAGCAGTCATGGGATGAGTCAGGGAAAAACAACAAGGCAGTCACAGATGGATCAGGGTAAACAATTCTAGGAAATAAGGAAGTTGTCAGGGTCCCTGCTTATCGGTCCCATTTGGTCCTTGGAAACTTTTTTGCATGCAAACAAATTTCCACTTTGGTGGGCAGTTTGTGCTCCTCCCCTCAGAGCTGATGACGAAGAAGGCTTCCAACAGTTCAACTCATTATGCAATAACCGATTCCCACTCTGAAGCCTGCTCAGGCTCACTGTGTAGCTGAGTTCTGTAACAAACTCACTGTGCTTCTTTTCAACACAATAGATATGACAGTCTTACCTGGAACCAAAAGTTTCTGGAATTAGATGAATTAAGTCAAATTTCCCCTCCAAACCATTGTTTATAAGCTCCACAAATTCTTCCTAGAAATGCAGGTTGACCCTTGGTTTAATTCATCCACCTAATCTGATTTTTATTCCATTATATAGATCTCTAAAGGTAATCGCCATGTAGTTTTTAATACCATCCAAGTTAGCATTAAAAAAGGAACATGAAAGTCCCAGAAGGGCAAAGGGCAAAGTTTATAAATTGTTAGCAACAAGAGATGGAATACAAATGGCGCATAAGCATTTACGTTTTCTGCTTTCAAAAATAACTCGAAAGAAATGAATCATCACTTAAAAACTATCAAATTGGTAAAGATTAAGAACAATAACAAATACCAGTGAGGGTGTGAGGGAGTGAGGATTTTTTAACACTTCAGGAGAGCATTAATTTGTACACTGTTTCCAGAGGTCAATTTGGTGGTATGCACAACAAAGCCTTCAAAACGTGTTTATTCCTTGATTTAATGGGTCTGCTTTTTGAAATCTATCCTAAGTAATTAGGGTGTTGGCAAGGATTTAGCTGGATGAGGTCCAGTGAAGCACTGTTCGCAAAGTCCAATCCTATAAGAGTGGTTGAGGGAATGGGGTTAGATGCCCATCTATGTTCCATTAACAATTTGGAAGAACTGTATTTATTGGCATCTAAAATGTATATAATTTTTTTAGTATAAGGAGGACTCCAAATATATGTATTATATACCTGCATTATAAAAAACATAAATTATATGTTTTAAAAATTTTGAGCATGTGTGTATCAGAATATTTCCAGGGTTCTCTCTGGATGAGGGTATAATGGGGCATTTCGTATCTTAGTTTTCTTTGGCTGCATTTTCCAGAATGAGCATCTATTATGCAATTATCAGAGTGCATTACCAGTGTCATAACAAACACAGATGATCCAATCATGTATTTTTACCTTGGCTCTACAAAATTAGGGCCCTTTTATCCAAATAAGATGTACACCGCTCTGAATATTCTACAGCTCCTGCCATACAGCTAGACCACATTTTATCACGAAGATGCTTCACTTTCCAGCTTTTACCCAGAAATGTTTTTTTTTTTTCCCTAGGAAAAGCAGGGTTACAGTTGTCTTTGGTGATGTTTCTGCTCCAGTTTCATGTGGTGGGAAATTGCTTTTTATTCTGCACCTTAGGCTTTTTGCAATACGAATACACTTTTAGGGTCACAATTAATGTGTTTTAATGGGCTACCCATTTTAAAAATCAATGAAAAGAATTTACATTAAAAATAGAAGGCAATTAGATTGATTTGGATGACCTATTTTTAATCAACCCCATTATTTATGGATCTGAAAACTCTCAGGACATCTTTGGAGCATTCAAGGATCAGGCTTTTCTGTTATGTGTGAATAATTTTAAGACAGGAGGCAACAAGTTGATTGAATACATATATATATATATATTTGGTACAGCATCCTACCTCTGAGCTGTATCCCCAGCCCTATTCTATTTTTATTTTGAAACATGGCCTCACTAAGTTGCTAAGGACCTCACTAAATTGCGGAGACTAGCCTAGAACCTGCAATCCTCCTGTCTCAGTCTCCTAACTACTGGGATGACAGGTGTGTGCCCCCGCACCCAGTGCAAAGTCTTTTTTTTTAATTGTCTGCTTTAGAAATGTTCTAGGTTTGTCCTTCCTTCTTTTCTCCTTTCCTCAGACTGTTGCAGTTCCTTCCTTCCATGGTTTTCCGGGGTGAGTTCGAAATGTACAGTGTATACTCTGTTCTGATTTTCGTAAGTTTTTGGTGAATCCAGTCCTTAATTAAAATTTGCTTTTAAGTTAATAATGTTATATTTTCTCTCAACTATCTTTATCTTTTTGTACTCAGCTACTTTCACCATTGCCTCCAATGTTCTTATTTCTGGTAAGAAATAAAAATCCCTTGCATTTTTCTCATTTATCAAGATTATCTTAATGTTATAAAATGCAGGGAATTTAGGTTCTTTAGGAATTCTTAGTTGTTTTCCCTTCTGTTTTTTAAATATTTTGATTACACCCAAGACATTCTTTCCTGTTGCTGAGTAGGATATATATTTAGAACTCTTCATGAATTTTCCTTAATTCTATAGTTTTAGAAGTATATGACAGAAGGCCGGGCGTGGTGGCGCACGCTTGTAATCCCAGTACTTGGGAGGCGGAGACCAGAGGATCAGGGTTCGCGGCCAGCCTCAGCTACTTAGTGAGGCTCTCCGCAATTTCATGAGACCCGGTTTCAAAATAAAGTATAAAAAATAGGGCCGGGGGTGTAGCTCGGAGGTAAAATGCCCCTGGGTTCAATCCCTGGTACCACACAAAAAAAGAAGTATATGACAGAAAAAATAACTGTATTTCCATACTTACCCCTTTCTCTGGTCTCTAAGTAGTATTTTTTACAACATACTTACATTTATTGTGAAATGTCATGCTTTCTATTTGCAGTCACCCCTCTGAAATTAATAGTATAACTTGCTAGTGTTCTGGGGGGAGGAAATTACAGAAACCGACGGACAATGTCTCCTCTACCTGGAACAACCAGCCGTCATTTGCTGCGAGTACCACTGAACCTGATCCCTAGTCTCCAGGGAACTGTGAGCTGAAGGGTCCTGGAGTTCAAGTTTCTATGCTCAAGAACAATATGTACACGCACGCTAAAGTCAAGCCAGGGTGGATTGGGGAAGCGGCGGCGGGTACAGCTTCCCCTCCCATGCTGATCCAGCTAATGTGTCCTGAGGGTTTACTGTTGGCCAAGCAGGTGACACCATGTCCTCCCACCCCTCATCCTTACCACAGTTCTGTAAGTCGACACTTATCATCCATGTTTTACAGAGTGGAAACTAAGGCTGGGGCAGGAGGATGGCGGAGGAGATATAACATATCCAGGGTTCCTGAATAACTAGTAGAGCTAGAGTTTGCAACTACATAATAGGCACTGGGGCTCAAATACCTACAACCTGTGAGTGTGCTTTGGCTACATCCAGTTTCTGTGCTTTTCTGCCTTTTAGGGCATGCATGTCTAGACGCGGAGATTGGAATTCTCAAAGCTAGCGATGCTGGCCCCACTTAGCATCCCATTTCTTTGGTCCTTATGTCTAGCACAGGACTAACAGAACCAGGACTATGACATTCTGTCCTCTGAAATGAAAACCAAAGACACCAACATTTGCCTTTTTATTATTCCAAAGTTAGCAGAGAGAAATTCCATATATTTGATATCATTCTTCCTCTAAGTTACCAGATATTTTGGTCACAACAATGGAAAGTTGACCAACAGACCCACAAAGCAAGGTTTTCCCATGGTTTCCTGACCCAGGCTAATTATCTAAGACACCTGTTCTTTGAGGGTTTGCCTCTGGGGATGATAACCATATCCTACAAAAGGGACAGTCCTTGTTTCACATCATCTGATATAATTTTTGTATAATGACTTTTGTGTTATTTTTGAAAATTATGAATTGCAAAACAATATTAAGAATCAGAAAATTAACCATATCCAAGAGTTTATATATTAATATTCAAAAGCGGACTTTAGTTTTTCTACTCATTTTTAACATCATTGATTTCATATAATATAATTTTTATCCCATTTCACTTAAAACTATCAGAAGCTTATCTTCAGTTTTTTTTTACTTGAAAATTTAGGGAGGTTTATTTAGGTATCATTTATATATAGTAGCATTATTTTTTTAGTATATGTTTCTCTGAACTTCGACAAATGCATAGAGTCATGTAATCATTCCCATAATCAAGACATAGAATGGCCTTACCACCCTCCAAAATTCCCTTCAGCTTTTTGTTGTCAAACCCCTTCCTCATCCTCTGGCCCAGGGAAGCACCCTATAGTTATTGATTTCAAGCTTAATTCTGCTGTGGTCAGACACTATACTTTGTATGATTTCAGTTCTTTTAAATCTGTTGAGGATTTTTTATGGTTCAAAATCTGGCCAGTCTTGGTGACCATGCACTTGAAAAGAAGGATGACACACGCTGTCATCCGTCATGTGTCAATTCAGACTAGTGTTCTGACAGTGTTTTTCAGGTCTTCCATGTTGATTTTCCGTATAGTTGTTCCATTGGTGACTGACAGAGGGAAGAGTTATATGTTTTTCAACCGAACTTGTGTTTTTTCATAATTCTTTATGCAGTTCTGTCAGTTTTTGCTTCATGTATTTTGAAACTCTGTTGTCATCCACAGTTAGGGTTATCGTGGATTATTGGCGAACTAGTAGCTTTATCCTTTTGTAATTAATTTAAGATCTAGAATAAAGAATATCTTCAAATAATAAGAAAATAAATCAATAGGAACACAAACAGCAAAAGATTTGAGCAGGCATTTCATAAAAAAACAGGCCTTTCTGATGGTGTCCCTCACCACTGCGGGACTTTTAGATTACATTTCATTTTTACAGATAAGAATGGACATATTTGCACATAGATTTTGTCTGAATCAGATAATTTTCTTATCAGACACTCCTAGAAAGAGAACTATCAAGATGCACGACCATTTGAAAGCTCTGGTGTGATCTATGATGCTCAGTTGCTTTCCAGAAAATGTGGTCCAATATGCATCTTCATTCCTCATGTTCAAACATTCCAATGTTCCTTCTTTTTTTTCTTATCAGCACTGAACATAATCATTTACCAGATGCAAAAAAAGGAACTTCTTTGCGCATTACACTGAGTATGACTTTCCTTTCTTGAAACCTACTTTGGCTGAACACTTTTCATACATTTATTAGACCTTGCTGTAGATCGTAAATCTTGTCTTTCTTGTTTGTATACTATTTTATATTAAAAATGCATATATCTTTGTCCTACTGTTGTAGTTATTTTTTGCATCTTGTTGCTTCTTTTAAATTGCTTGTAATTTTTAAAATGGGCAGAATATTTAAACTATACAGAAAATCTGTCAATCTTTTTATTTGTAATATTGTCATTATTATTTTGTGTGTGTGTGTGTGGTACTGGTGATTAAACCCAGGGGCATTCTACCTGTGAGCCCTAGATTTATTTGGAAACAGGGTCTCACTAAGTTGCTGAGGCTGGCTTTGAACCTGCGATCCTCCTGTCTCAGCCTCCCAAGCGCTAGGATTACAGTTGTGCACCACTGCGCCAGGCTCTTTATTGTTTTTAAACCTAAAATATTTCTCCATTTCTCGACCAAGATGCATTCACTTATATTTTTTTAATTATTTGACTTTTCCCCATAACTCTTTAATCTGGAATGTATTTATGTACATATTGACAGGAAAGATTTAGAATTGAGGTGTTTTTCTTCCCTCAAACTTAACCAATTATGCTAACATCTTTTTCTTTTCTTTTGGTACACTTTTATTGGTGCATTGTAATTATAGTCATAGTGAGATTCAAAGTGATACACACACAGGTGCACACAGCACTTGGTGTATTTCTCTCGCCATTCCACCCCACTTACCCCTCCTCTCTCCCTGTACCTGTTAGTGAGATAGGTAGTGATTCCTTCATATGTGGACATAGCATTATTTGAACTGTTTTCTTCTTCAATCCTCCTTTCCCTCCTCCGATTCCCTTCCGCTATTGGGCAGGTCTCCCTCTTCATTTATCGGGAAGTCCCTTTTGTTTCCCATTTTCTCCCTAGCTTCCAAATATGAGAGAAAACATATGACCCTTGACTTTCTGAGACTGGCTGATCTCACTTAGCATAATATTCTCTAGTTCCATCCATTTTCCTGCAAATGACATAATTCTGTGCTTCTTTACGGCTGTGTAAAATTTTATTGTGTGTCTATACCACATTTTCTTTATCCATTCATGTTGACAGACACCTAGGTTGGTTCCATAATTCAGCTATTATGAGTCGTGCTGCAGTAAACACTGGTATGCATATAGAGGACTAATGTCTGGAATACATGATGAACTGAAAAATCTTCACACTTAAAAAAACCCAATTAAACAATGGGCACTTGAACTGAATAGACACTTCTCAAAGGAAGATATACAAATAGTCAACAAATAAATGAAAAACATTTGCAGTCAAGGGAATGCAAATCAAATTACACCGAGATTCCCTCTAACTCCAGTTAGAATGGCAATCGTCTAGAATACAATCACTGATAAATGCTGACGAGGATGTGGGGCAATAGGAAATCTTTTCTTGTCCTTTGCTCGTTGTGTTAGGCAGCTTCTTCCCTTCCTTTCTCACTTTCTTTTGCAGCACTGGGGATTGAAACCAGGGCCTCACTTGTCCTGGGCAATTGCTCTACCACCGAGCTATATCTCCCGACCATGTTAGTTCTCTATTGCTATATCAAATACCTGAGATAAATCAACCTAAAAAGAGGAAACATTTATTTTGGCTCATGGTTTTGGAGGTTCCAGTCCATGAGCAAGTGGTCCTTCTGCTTTTGGTTCTGTGACAAGGCGTACATCATGTCGGGGAGCATGTGGCCGGGCCAAGTTGCTTATCTCATGGTGGCCAGGAAGTGAAAAGACAGAGAGGAACAGATCAGAGTCCTACTATACCCTTCAAGGGCACATCCCCCATGACCAGAAGACTACCACTGGGCCCCACCTCTTAAAGGTTCCAGCACCTTCCCATAGTGCCACTGGCTGGGGACCAAGCCTTTAACATGGAAGCCTTTAGGGGAATTCCATTATATGCACTTCTCAGGGTAACAGTGGGTCTCATGGATGCCCCAGGTTGAATAATTCTGTCTTGGATAACTTAATGGGATTGGGCAATGGATTCTGAGACGATCTACTTTTTGCAGCTAAATTAATAACAATAACGTGTTCATGGAGCAGAGACTGTGCTAAGCAGTTTATGTATATTGTATCCTTCCGTTGTCCCTGCAAAGGAGGGAGATGACCTTCACTGATGTCCTCATTCTGCAATTTGTAACCCAGGCCACTTTGGACAATATATCTGAGCCTCAGTTGTGCCATCTGTAGAATGGGAAGAGTATCTCCTTTGTGGAATTAGGGAGACAAAATAAAATGAGCTGGGTAAAGGCACTTGGCACAGTGTTTTGATACAAGAATGTTGGTTGTTAAGGAATGTTGATTTCCTAAACATGCAGGTCAGGAAGAACAGGCAGAAGAACAGAACAGGAAGGAGGGGCTACTTCTCAATCACACTACAATGACAATGAGTGGGATTGACAGGGGTGTGTCCATCTAGAGCATACAGGTGGGAGAAGAGGTCAGGGACAGGTGCCATTTTTCAATTAATATCCCTAATCTCATGTCCCCCCCCCCGCCCCCGAGGTCTGAAAGAATTACCGACTTCTTTTAGAGAACAACTCTTGCATATAGCTTTATGGTTGAAAAGAGCCAAATAGAAACCCAGTAAGTGTTCATGCTAATTTGAGGGCAGATTTCTAAATGGTGGTGGAAACAGGGACTTTAGCTAAATTACTTTGCTTTTCTCCTTTTCTGAAGAGCAACACTCTGGCATTTCCAGGTGACACTTTCGCTCTCCTTCTCGGCTTTTACAGCACACCTACTGTGTCCCAGATGGAGCCTAATGGACCATGTTGCCCAGAGGGGTCTGACAGTATCACACTTCTTGGCCACAACTTTGAAATGGCCAAGACAGGGGATATTGCCTTGAAGTCTGTGGCTTTCCTCTCTACTGGACTGCGAGGCTTTTACTAACCTTCCCAATAGCTTTGAGGATCAGGGTGAGGACATTTCTGAACCACTGTGCTTCCTTGGGCCGAGCTCCCTTGAGCTGCTCATCTATTGGAGAGCAGAGGCTTAGCTCTGAGTCCCATTTATGTTGGGGGTTATCCATCCTATCCATCCACTTGGATGTCTACTTGTTTTTTAATTGAATACAAGTCTTGGGGGAGGGTAAATGTCTATTGATGTCACAGAGAATGTCTTGTGTTGTGAAATTAGCATCCTGAAAGTTGGGCTCCTGTATCCCATTGCTGGGAAGAGTGGGTGACAAGGGACCTCATTTTTGTCACTCAAGAAAGCTATTAGACCTGCTGTGGGTTCAGAGGGGAGCCTTTGAACTCCTTTGTGGCTTTCTTAGATCATCTGAAGGAGCCCTCATTGCTACTTACCTACTTTGATCTTATCTACACTATCTTGGGAAATGCAGATGAGAAAGTTTGGGAACATCATTGGCCCATAGCTACAGCTACCTGTGGCTCTCAGAGTTTATGATTACAGGGAAACCTGAACAGATGGTCCTTCTGCTGCATGTTTCTATGGCAACATGCTGCTGTCTCAGGTTGGTTTCTCTAGAGAGGGAAACTCTGAGATGGAGTTTAACGCAGGATGTTTATTTGGGATGCAACTGGGATCCACTCCCGAAGAAGGCAAGGGATGGAAATGGAGTAGGCAGAAGGAGAATTTGGGCTGATGCAGACCCAACAACCGTGTGGCCCAACCAAGGATTCAGGAGCTCAGTGGTTCTCCAGGGTTGTCCTCTTTGGACCAAAACGCCAGGTGTTTGAAGGTCTATATAGATCAGTCGTTGGATTTGGAACAGATCAGGAAGGGGCACCATCTTGGGCCAGGGCTTCTCTTAAGCAATGCCCAGAGGAGCGCTGCTGAGGGCAGCTGGGAGATGCTTCTCATCCAGGTGGGCTTCTTCATCTGCAGGAGAGGCAGAATTAGGACCCACCATGTTTTCTAGGGGTTATGAAAATATTTCAATTTTTTCCGAATTGAGAAAAAAAAGGATGTAGCCTAATCTGGATTATATTACTTTTTATATAAGCATGAGAGTATAATTTTTATACATCTGTATCTTTTTATGGAGGAAGGGGCCCTTGAAGGCAAAAGTAACTGGGGTTCATGTAAGTCCTAATGTAGCTCCAGTGAGGCCATCATGAAAGATCAGTATTCCTCGCAGTCATTAAGCGCAGCATTTTCTTTTATCATCAGGTTATTCTTTTTGTTCTATTAAGAAAATTGTTGTGCTGAGGCAGGAGAATCACAGGTTCGAGGTCAGCCATGGCAACTTAGTGAGACCCTGTCTCAAAGTAAAATAAGAAAAGGGCTAGGGATGTAGTTCAGTGGTAAAGGTCCTCGGATCAATCCCCAGTACTACAAAAAAAAATCATTTTTTCTTCCTACTTTACTAAACCTTTTGATCTTTAATATGATGACTTCCACTGTGGCATCTATCAATATGTCCATTACTATTTTTCACCTTTTCCTGTCTAGTATTATGAATTATCTTCCTAATTTCCTCAATGTTAAACAATCCTGGAATAACTTACTTGGTCAAAGTACTTTGTTTTGTTTTTCTGGTACTGGATTTTATTTTCATTAGTTATTGTGAGACACAATACACACCTGTAATCCCATTACTTGGGAGACGGAGACAGGAGGATTGCAGTTTCGAGATCAACTTTAGCAACTTAGAGAGACTGTTTCAAAATAAAAATAAAAAGGGCTGGGTCTATAGCTCGATGTAGAATGCCCTTGGATTCCATCCCAATACAAAAAAAAAGTCAAATGAAAAATCGTAAAGATATTTACTTTGTGTGTATATGTGTTTCTGTATCTCTTTGTGAAAGAGTTTTTATCCTCAATATATAAATAATTCTTAAGAATCAACAGTGATAGGCAAGCAGGCCAGTATGAAAATGAGTGAAGGATAAGACCAGACAATTCACAAAGGAAATCAATAAGCATGAAAGTGTGTACATACTAGTCCTGAGGAATGTGCATTAAAATAGCTTTACCTTGGGCCGGGCGTGGTGGCGCACGCTTGTAATCCCAGTACTTTGTGAGGCGGAGACCGGATGATCCGGGTTCGCGGCCAGCCTCAGCTCTCTCTCTCCCTGTCTCTCTCTTTCTCTTTCTCTCTCTCTCTCTCCCTGTCTCTCTCTCTCTGCTTAGTGAGGCCCTCTGCAACTTCGTGAAACCTGGTTTCAAAATAAAGTATAAAAAATAGGGCTGGGGGCATAGCACGGAGGTAGAACGCCCCTGCGTTCAATTCCCGGTACCGCAAAAAAAAAAAAAATAGCTTTACCTATTAAATTGGGAACAGTTACAAAACAAATCCTAAATTCTCATGTTTGTAAGAGCATGATGAAGTGGACTCGTGTATACATTGCCATCGGGCATGTAAAAGACACAACTCTTCTGGTTGGAAATAGGTACCAAGAGCCTTAATACATATTTTCCTTCGAAGGAGAAATTTTACTAGCAGAAATTATCCTAGGGAGGTGTATTAGTTTATAAGGGCAACAAAATACCATAAGTGGGGTGGCTTGAACGACAACAATTTACTGTCTCACAGTTCTGTAGGCTAGGAATCCTAGATCAGGGTGTTGGCAGGGTTGATTCCCCATCAGGTCTCTGAGAGGGATCTGTCCCATGCCTGTCTTCCAGCACCTGGTGGCTGGCTGGCTGGCGACCCTTGTCATTCTGTGGCTTTACAAACAGCACCCAAGTTCTGCCTTCCTGTGCATGTGGCTTTTTCCCTGTGTGCTTGTCTGTCTCCAAATTTCCCCTTTTCGTAAGGACAGCAGTCATATTGGGGTCGGACCCACTGTACTCGAGCATGGTCCTATCTTAACCAATTATATCTGCAAAGACACTAATCCTAAATTGGGCCACATTCTGAGATACTGGGAGCTAGGACTTCAACATATGGATTTCGTGGGGGACACAATTCAATCCATAACATTAGGTGATCAAAGATGTGAACAAAGGTTTCTTTCTTTTTTTTTTTCCTGGTTCTGGGATTGAACCCAGGGACATTCTACCTCTGAGCTACACCCCTGACCTTGCTAGGTCTTGCTAGGTTGCTGAGGGTCTTACAAAGTTGCTGAGGCTGGCTTTGAATCTGAGATCCTCCTGTCTCAGTCTCCCAAGTACTGGGATTACAGGTGTAGGCTACCACGCCCGGCTTCAAAGATTTATTCAAAAGAATCCCCTCCACTTCCCTACCTTTGTGTAAACCATCATCGTTCACTGGGCTTTCCTCCTCTCGCAGGTCCTCTGGCTGTCCTTGACGTCACACTGTCCATTCTCCACGAGTAGCTGAGTTTCTCTTACAGAGCACAATTCAGGCCACATCCTCCCTCTGTTCAGTGCTGGGCATGTTCCCGACGCTCTGGGTCCTCTGTCCCATCATGGCTCTGCTCCAGGCAGTTGCCTCCCCAGGTGTGGCTCGAATAGCTCCAGACGTCTGCGCGGCTGCTCTTCCTATGTGTCTCTGTGGCTCACTCCGTCACCTCACCCACTTCTCTACCCACGTGTCAACTCCACACCTGATCGGTTAACCTGTGGGCCTCTCTCTGCTCTCATTCCACTTTCCTTACAGTTCTAGTCACCACCCAGCGTATTTCATACTTATTTCTTTGCTCATGGCCGTTCTCCCACCTTAGGAAAGAATATCAGGGAGTTTCCTTCTCCTCGTCCTTCTGCTTCACATAGTGCTGGGAACAGGGGCAGGCAGACACATTAATATTTGTTCAATAGAAGAATGGAGAAAGGAATGAATTTTTATCACTATGCTACTTATTATATAGAGAAACTGGAAATAGCTTACTTGCTAAAAAAAAGGAAGTATGGTTAAATATAGTATGAGGGTTTCTGGAATAGAATAACAAATCTTGGACACATATTTGACATAAAAATATTCATGAAACATTAAGGTGGAAGATGCAGGTTATAAAATAGCATGCCTTGAACAATCTGGTTTTGGAACATGTGCATGTTTAGTAAAATTCAAACATATATACAGTAGTTCCCCCTTATCCCGGGGGAATATGTTCCAAGACCCTTAGTGGATGCCTGAAAGCACGGGTAGAACTGAACCCTGTAAGTTAATGATTTTCCATCTTAACACAGGACTTAATCATACACTGTAGCCATGACTTTTGCAGTTTGAGGTGTGATGGTAATATTAGCATGAATTTCTTTCTTTCTTTCTTTTTTGGCAGAACGGGGGATTGAACCCAGGGGCATTCTACCTCTGAGCTACACCCCCAGTCCTATTTTTTATTCTTGATTTTGAAACAGGGTCTCACTAAGTTGCGGAGGGCCTCACTAAGTAGCTGAGGCTGACCACGAACCCGGATCCTCGGTCTCAGCCTCCCAAGTACTGGGATTACAAGTGTGCGCCATCATGCCCAGCATAACATGGATTTCTTATTTCTTCTTTACGATTTCATGGGTAAGAGGTTTGTTCTTGCTGTAGATCTTAGCAACATCAACATATGATTTTATTCTTTCCTTATGGAATCAAGAACTCTCACCTTTTCACTTAGAGGAAACACTATACAGCTTCTCTTTGGCATAGCTGAATTGTCAGAATTACTATTCTTGTAATTTGGGGTCATTATTAAGCCAAAGAAGTGTTACTTGAACACAAACACTATGGTACTGACCTGGTAACCATGGTGGCTATTGAGTGACTAACAGGTGGATAGCATATACTGTGTGGAGACACTGGTCAAAGGGATGGTTCTCACCCTGGTCAGGATGGAGTGGGCAGCATGGCATTTCATCACACTACTCAGAACTGCATGCAAATTCAAACCTATGAATTATTTCTGGAATTTTCTATTTAATATTTTTGGACAATGATTGACCATAGGTAACTGAAATAGAAAGAGAAACTGTAGATAAGGGGAAGACTATTGTGGTAGAGTCCCCCCCCCCAGCATGGGATTATATATGTCTAATCACTTGGATAAACTTTAAGAAGTTATTAATAGACAAACGTATAGAAAAGTATGTGACATATTTTATAGAGCTTTCCCACCAGAATAACTAAAATAAAAGGAAAATCAGTATGAATGCAAACCAGACTATACAAATAAATCAGCTGGTAATGCATGCACAGGACAAAGAGCTGCCTTACTGAGCATGACTTCATGTGACCCAAGCACTGTGCTAAGGGATTTTACATGTGAGGCTCCATGTTGCCTGCACATTGAGGTTACCCTGGAGACTTAAAAAATAGTCATTTCTGGATGGACGGGCTCCACTGGATTTTCTGTTGCCATTGGTCTGGGGTGGTGTATTAGGGTTATCCAGAGAGAGAGAGAGAGAGAGAGAGAGAGAGAGAGAGAGATGGATTATCTATCATCTGTCTATCATCTATCATCTATCTGTCTATTATCTATCATGTGTCTATCATCTATCTATTATCTATCATCTGTCTATCATCTATCATATATCTATCATCTATTTATCATCTGTCTATTATCTATCATCTGTCATCTATTTATCTATCATCTATCTATCATCTGTCTATTATCTATCCATCTCTATCTATATATCTGTCTGTCTATCATCGATATCTATCTATCATCTATCTATATCTATCATCTGTCTATTATCTATTCATCTATCATCTATCTCTATCTATAT
This sequence comes from Glis glis, assembly GCA_004027185.1. Classification (NCBI taxonomy): domain Eukaryota; kingdom Metazoa; phylum Chordata; class Mammalia; order Rodentia; family Gliridae; genus Glis; species Glis glis. The sequence continues at coordinate 14,102 of PVJS01036124.1, forward strand.
ATCTGTCTATCTATCATCTATCCATCTATCTATCTATCTATCTATCTATCTATCATCTATCTACCTATCATCTATCTATCATCTACCTGCATATTTGAGAGTGGATTTATTAGGGGCATTGAGTTGTGTGATTGTGCAGGCCACCCACAAGCCACAGACTGGCTGCTGGCAGCATGGCCCAGTTCAAGTCCAAAGGCCTCAGAAACAGGGAAGCAGACGGTGTCAATCTCTGTACAAGGTCAAAGGCCAGAGAACCAGAGGGGCTGTTTGTTTAAGTCCTGGAGTCCAAAGGCTGGGGTTCTGATATCCATGGGCAGAAAAAGCGTGCCCCAGCTCCAGCAGAAAGAGGGAGTGAGAGGAGGGGGGCGAGAAAGCACCCCTGAAAGTCCTCTTTTCTCTCCTTTTTTGTCCTATTGGCATACTGGATGGTGCCTGGCCACAGTGATGGTGAATCATCCCCCTCAGTGCATTGACTCACACACCAGACTCCTCTGGAAACACCCTCACAGACACAGCCAGAAGTAATGCTTCACCAGTTCTCTGGGCCTTCCTTAATCTACATGCCGACACCTAAAATTAACTACCACAGGTGGCTTGGTATTAGTGTTGTTGTTTTTTTTAAAAACTCCCAAATGATTGCAATATGCATCACAGATTAAGAATCACAGCATTAACTCATTTTCGATTTCATAATATAAAGTGCAAGCACCATCTTCATTTTATTGGTGAGGGTACTGAGACAGAGATGTCAAGCAACTTGCCTAGGGTCACACAGTTAGTGCGTGATGAGCATCACATTATGAGAACACAGGCATTCTGGCTTTAAGGCTGGCCCTCTTAAGCAAGATTGACACAAGAGTATGCATCCTGTGCCACGCTAGATGCTTAAGTTTAATTTTATCTATTCTAGTGTTTACTGAAATATAGGTAAATAGAAGGGCATCGTATATTCAAAAGTACTTTGTAACTGACAATAAACTATTTATTTATCTATTATTTATTTATTTATTTTGTGGTACTGGGGATTGAACCCAGGGGCATTCTACCTCTGAGCTACACCCCCAGCACCATTTTATTTTTTATTTTGAAACAGGGTAGGTTGCTGAAGGCCTCAACAAGTTACTGAGGCTGGCCTTAAACCTGCTATCCTCCTGTCTAAGCCTTCCAAGTACTGGGATTACAGGCATGCACCATCATGTACGGCAATAAGAAACTATATTATTTCTAGATTTATTATGTCCCAATCTTATTCTCTTATGGATGGGAATCTATGTTTGACCAATATGTGCTTTATCCTTTATTTTTTATGAATCAGGTCTTCAATCCTATTTTTTCCAGGTTATTTTTTTTTTTACCAACAATCTAAATTTGAAATGAAAATGCACTTGTTAGAAAACGTGAGGGAAAGAGTCTAGTGTGTGAACTATTTGGAGAAAAAGAATTCGATTCTTGAGACTCAAAAACAATGGGGGCATTTCTAAGCTGGTTCTGGGCACAGTTTGCCCCTAGGTACATCCAGGATCCGTTCATTTGCCAGCTTTTGGTGACTCTACTACACATGCCCACACTCTCTATGTGCATGCCCAAGGAATACCAGGATGCAGGAGACACTGTTTCCATCCTACTAGGGGTCACAGCACAGTGGGGACTCTGAGAAATGATGTGGCAGTTATAGTTGCCAGGATGCACACCTAGGGAAGCAAAGGATGGGAAGAGACAGGGGTCCCGAGAAAGGTTATCAAAATAGGAAGTGCCCCAGGTGGACCCTTCAAGGCTGAGTAAGAATCAGCCAGGCAAAGAAGAGAGAAGATGCCAGGGTGAGAGGGTGATGTGGGATGATGGGTGCTCTGCCTGTTGTATCAGGTTCAAGGTCGATTGTGGAGAGAGAGCGATACTGGTTGGTCAGCCAGCTTGGGGCCAAATAAAGCGAGGAGGCTGACGGGAGTTTGTAGTGTGGGTTGGGATTGAATATGTTGAGCCAACATGGCAGATTGTTTTCCCAACTTGCAGACCCCTGCATCCAGCTCATCTTGAAGTTAAAACAACCGTCCCTAATGATATCAATGCTATTCCTTCTATCTTTGAGCCACCGTCACCATTTTTCCATAATTATTTGTTCCTGCAGTTCAGGAAGTTTCTATTCTATATAAAGTGCTCATTTTTGCTATCATTAAAGACCTAAGAACAGAAAACAGCACAAAAGTAAAATGAATAAGACAGCAGTGTGTTCACTCTCCAGCTGGACTTGAGTTGTGAATCTCTATGTTGTCCAGGGGTTGAGGGTTTTCACACACACACACACACATACACACACACACACACACACTTACTTTTATGATCAGATGTCATAAGAAACCTGGAAAAGATCATCTTATCCTTAGGGGTTGACCAGGACACCCAAATGAGTCATTGAATCAGCTGTGTATCTGAGTCAGGACAATTCCTATCATGCCCATTATTTTGGATCACCAAGGATGTTCTTAATAGCATTGTCTATAAAAATCAGAGAAGCTAATGGCAAAAGAGTTTAAAAAATTCACACCAGAACTTTAGGGGGAAATAACTTCATTTTAAGGACTGCATTGATTTTTATCTCAACTGCTGATTCTTTCTTTCCATGTCAGTCATAGGAGAAAAAAAAATTCTCCAAGTGGAATCTCTAATCTGTCCCTTTAAAGAACAGACTTCAGCACCCAGTCCTAAGTGGTTCTAAGCACACGGCATCACAGGACTTGATAAATAATTGATATAAATTAATGGCCAATGAAAGAAACACATCCACACTGATCTATAATTACTGGAAGCAACCTCATATATTTTTCATAAAAGTGTCATTTCATTGCAGTTTTTTTCTCTAAAATTCAGTGTATTTAGAATTCAAATTGCTTTCAATAATTGCTTTCAACTGCTTTCAGTGGTGGAGCATCTCTGTCCACGTGGGCATCTGAGATGCTCAGGATCTGATACTCCCTTCTCATCCTCTGGTTCTGCCTGACTTCCTGACTTGGAATGGTGACACCAAAGAAGGAGATGGGGATGTCCAGGGAGACCTGTGGGAATACTTCCACAGCCTATCAATCTGAGCCGGCTCCCACCCAACCTCAGCGAGGCGTCCTCACTTCCGAAGCCTGCAGGAGCAGAAGCCAGGTCCGGGTTGACAAGGCAGCAAGTTCACAGTCCAAGCAACGATGGGTCCACTGGGTACAGTATAGACTCCATGATGAAAGGAGCCGTGTAAGCAAGAACTGAGATTTCAGCTCAGGTTCTGAATCAACTTCACCAAAATAGACAAAGAACAAAGAACAACAACAAATGAGCAAATGATGACAACTGCAATAGCAGCAGCAACAACCACCTGGTCCTGATCAAGAGACTGACTTTTGATTTCAGGAGCCTGGGTTCTGGAGGGTCAATTTTTAGCTCTGATACTTGTTAGCAAGCTAAAACTTGGACAAGTGTTTGAGTGAGTCTTGATTTCCTCATCTGTGAAAACTCCTTCACAGGATGATTCGGCTAATTAAATGAAGTCTAAAGTTTTGGTTCAGTTGCTAATGGTATGTGAAATTTAATTGGGGCAACCGAAATTGGTAATAAGAGAAAAGATCTGTCTCCAAGATGTGCTTTCTGTGCTTTGGTTCATATGTCTCATATGGGAGAGTAATAATGGGCAAAATCCCCCTGGAAAGCCTAGAATATCATTGAAAAACTATGAAAGCTTTGAAAAGCAAACTTACCAATGAAGAACTAACATTGGAGTATACAAAGTACAATTTTTCTGGTACATATTATGTGTCAAGTTTCTGTCACTGTGACAAAGTACCTGAGATGAACAATTTACAAGGAAGAAAGGTTTATTTTGGCTCATGCCTTCAGAGCTTGGCCCTGTGGAGACATGGTACTTCATGGTGGGAGCATGTGGCAGAGGAGGCCTGCACACCTCATGGCAGCCAGGAAGCAAAGAGAGAGACAGGAAGAGGCTGGGTTCTCAATATCCCCTTCAAAGACATGCTCCCAGTAACCTAACTTCCTCCCGCTAGGCTCCACCCCCTAAAGCTTCCACCGCTTCCTAATGGCCCCATAGGCTGGTGACCAAGCCTTTAACACATGGGATTTTGGGGGACATTCAAAATCCAAACCATAGCATATCGCATACTAGAAAGTTTTATTTCCTACTATTAAGAATGATTTCCCATCAATAAAGATGCTTTCCAGGCAATATCCAACATTATAATCTTAGCCTGAGGATTTGGCTGTAAAATGATATGACCTTCCAGGGCACTCTAAGGCTATTGTTAATGTAAACAGGAGTTGTGGAAAGTAAGTGCTCGAGGAATACATTAACTTCTAATTTTTTCTTCTCATTTCATTTCCTCTTCCTCCTTTGCTGCTTCTTCTTTGTGATTGGCCTGGGATATTGAATCCTTTGGTTTTTGTTTGTTTGTTTGTTTGTTTGTTTGTTTGGTGCTGGAGATTAAACCCAAGGACATTCTACCTCTGAGCTCTACCTGCAGTCCTATTTTATTTTTTATTTTGAAACTCGCTAAGTTGTCGACTCGCTAAGTCTCGACTCTCGCTAAGTTGTCGAAAGTCTCACTAAGTTGCCAAGGCTGGCCTCAAACCTGTGATCCTCCTGTCTCAGCCTCCCAAGTACTAGGATTACGGGCATGTGCCACTGTACCTTGAATCTTTTGTATCTTAAGGATGATAAAGGGACATTTTTCTTATTTTTATTTTTCTATGAAGCATTAGATGTCATAGTGAGGTTACCAGGATACAAATGTGGAGCCTGGGATCAAAGGTGGAGAAAGGTCTTCACTTGCTATGGCTTCTTATAGAGACTAGCTAGTTGCTCATGAACCCCACTTGCTTTTCTTTCTGGTCACACAGGTAGATGGCATTCCCAGCCTCTCTTCGAGGTGGGGGTGGCCAGTGTACTATAGTTAGACCTGAGGGTTGTCACTTGCAGGCCCAGCTTCTCAGTTTCCCACTCTCCCCTTGTCTGCTGGATGTGAAATATGACCTTCCAGGGCATTCTAAGGTCCTAAAGATGCCCGAGCTACAGAACAGAGGAGACTGGGCTCTTGAATACTATGGGGACAGCTGCCTGATGGGCACTCACATTCAGTTTGGACATGCACAGGAAGCAAACTTCTTTTGCATTACTCCTCAGAAACAAGGACTGTTTGTCACAGCAACTAGCTTTCCCTGACTTACAGAAATGGCCTCCAGGCATTTTTATGTGCAAAAGCGCACAACCCTATTTTATCCTTACTGTACCCTTCCAAGGCACAGAGTCTTACCCAGGGCCTGTGGTTGATGTTTGACTAAACTGAACAAAAGGGATAAACTCCTGTTTCCAGAGAGCTTGCTCTTGGTGGGTGACAGAACAGAGACAAACAAACAAACAAAAAACAAGAATAATATAGGTTGCAATAAATACAGTGGAGAAGTGCTTGGATTCTTTAGCCTTTATTTCAGCCCATTTGAACATGCCTGTTTGTGATTGAATACTGACTTTTAAACCCTCAGAGTGAAGAATCTAAGTCCAACTAATGCAACTTCCACATTGCCTAACATCATCACATCTGTGTGGTGGCCCCTTGATGTGTATTTGTGGAAGGAAGGAAGGAAAGAAGGAAGAAAGGAGAGAAAAAAGGAAGGAAGGAAGGAAGGAAGGAAGGAAGGAAAGAAGGAAGGGGCTTAGAAAACACTTAAGCAAATACTCTTGCCAGCCAGCAGCAGAATGCCTATTACTCCCTTTACTTGTTAAATTCAGAATTAAAATGAAAGGAAATTCTGAAGTGACACTGTCAACTTTGTGATTCCTAGAAGCAGCTTTCAGTGTGAGAACATCACGGACAATAGGAGAGGCAGTAGCCAGGCACAGTGGTGCATGCCTGTGATCCAAGTACTTGGGAGGCTGAGACAGGATGATTGCAGGTTTCAGGCTGCCTCAGCAATTTAGTGAGATCCTCAGCAACTTAGTGAGACCCAGTTTCAAATTTTTAAAAAGGGGGGCTGAGGATGTCCCTGGGTTATATCCCTGGTAGAGAGAGAGAGAGAGAGAGAGAGAGAGAGAAAGGAAGAAAGAAAGGTAGGAAGGAAGGAAGGAGGAAGGAGTGAGGGAGGGAGGGAGGAAGGAAGAAAGGAAGCAAGGAAAAAAGGAAAGAAGGAAGGAGAAAAACAAAAAAGAGAAGAGGCAACAGAGGGTAAAGAAAGGGCATTGTGCAAATCCAGGATTCAGCCCCTGCTTCACCACATAATCATTAAGAAGTTTTGAGCCAGGCGTGGTGGCACACGCTTGTAATCCCAGTACTTTGGGAGGTGGAGACCGGAGGATCCGGGTTCGCGGCCAGCCTCAGCTCTCTCTTTCTCTCTCTCTCTCTCTCTCTCTCTACCTAGTGAGGCCCTCTGCAACTTTGTGAGACCCGGTTTCAAAATAAAGTATAAAAAAATAGGGCCGGGGCGTAGCGCAGAGGTAGAACACCCCTGGGTTCAATCCCCGGTACCGCAAAAAAAAA
>PVJS01036125.1:0-15000 GCA_004027185.1 Glis glis
CGCTACGCCCCCGGCCCTATTTTTTATACTTTATTTTTGAAACCGGGTCTCACGAAGTTGCAGAGGGCCTCACTAAGGAGACAGAGAGAGAGAGAGAGAGAGAGAGAGAGAGAGAGACAGGGAGAGAGAGAGCGAGAGCTGAGGCTGGCCACGAACCCGGATCCTCCGGTCTCCGCCTCCCAAAGTACTGGGATTACAAACGTGCGCCACCACGCCCGGCCTCCCCTAATTTTCAAGTGACACATTTTCCTGCTATTATCTCTTCAGTTTAATTTTGTGTGTGTGTGTGGTACTGGGGATTGAACCCAGGGGCATTCTACCTCCGGGCTACACCCCCAGCCCTATTTTTTATTCTTTATTTTGAAACAGGGTCTCACTAAGTTGCTGAGGCTGGCCGCGAACCTGGATCCTCCAGTCTCAGCCTCCCAAGTACTGGGATTATAAGCGTGCACCACCACGCCCGGCTTTCAGTTTAATTTTTAACATTAATTTTGAGGTTCTAGCCATTACAATAATGCAGAAGAAAAAAATATTAGAAAGGAAGGAATGAAATTCATTATAGACAAATAATATGATTATATACATAGAAAAATTAACATATATATATGGCAAAGTGAGTAGATACATGGTCAATATTTCAAACATTTATATTCCAATATATCAATAGCAAATAGTAAATTGAATTATTAAAGACATCCTTTAGTGATTACATAAACATCAATTTTGTGGGAACAACTCCAAAACATTAAGAGGAATTAATGAAAACCTAAACAAAGAGAGGAAGATATCATGTTCAGATTATATAGCCCATTCTACTTAAATTGATTGTTAGATTTCAATGCAATCAAAACAAACTCTCAATAAAATTTGTTGGAATTTGGTAAGTGCTTCTAAAATGTATATGAAAAGCCAGGCATGGTGGCGCACGCTTGTAATTCCAGTACTTGGGAGGCTGAGACAGGAGGATCGCAGGTTTGAGGACAGCCTTAGCAAGTAGTGAGACTCTCATCAACCTAGGGAGACCCTGTTTCAAAATAAAAAATAAAATAGAGCTGAGGGTGTAGCTTGGAGGTAGAATGCCCCTGTGTTCAATCCCTAGTACCAAAATAAATAAATAAATAAAATAAAATGTATATGAAAATATGATGAGATGAAAAAGAAAATAAAGAGAATTTATTCTACAAGGTGTTTTAGAAGATATTCTAGAACACAATAAATGTAGAAATTAAATAATGCTTACAGTGGTGTCAGGACACATAGAGACCACTGAAACAGGTAGAGATTCGAGGAACAGACCTTCACACAAACACTTATCTCATTAGTGACAGGTATGGCGCTGCTCAGCAGTGAGGCAATGGTTGCTTGTCAATTACTTTTGCTCAGTCTAGTGAATATTCAGTTGAAAAGATGGAATAGATCCCTGCTTCACATTGTATAAATGGAAAAGGTGAAACAATATGCAACTGTAATATGCAAATAGGAAAATATCTTCATGTCCTTGAAGTAGATGAAGATTTCTTAAAAAGTACATACAAGTGTAAACAGGTAAGAAAATATTAATAATAATGGAATATTCTAGGATCAAGGCCTAATTTGACAAAAGGGGATAGATGAACTTTCCAGAAGCGTTTGAAAACGTGCTCAACCTCACTCCCCACTATGTTTTCTTGGAAATTCAAAGAAAATCTACCACAAGATAATATTACATGTTACTCAGAATAATAAAAACAAAACAAAACAAAAAGACTGTAAATAAGAAGTAATTATGAAAATAAAGAGTAACAGCAGTGCCGGGAGTGGTGGCGCACGCTTGTAATCCCAGTACTTTGGGAGGTGGAGACCATTGGATCCGGGTTTGCAGCCAGCCTCAGCTCTCTCTCTCTCTCTCTCTGTCTCTCTCTCTCTCTCTCTCCCTGTCTCTCTCTCTACCTAGTGAGGCCCTCCACAACTTCGTGAGACCCGGTTTCAAAATGAAGCATAAAAAATAGGGCCGGGGGTGTAGCGCGGAGGTAGAACGCCCCTGGGTTCAATCCCCGGTACCACAAAAAAAAAAAAAAAAAGAGTAACAGCATAGCTCATCCATTGCTGAGTGCTATGTAGTAGCATCACTTGGAAAATATTTTAGAATTTTCTATGATAGTTGACCAGCCATTTCAGTCCTAGATATATAGCCGAATTTTTTTTTACTCACTTTCATGTAAAAACACATACAAGAATATTCATAGCAACATTATTTAAATATTTCCAAAAAAGGAAATAACAGAAATGACAATCAACATCAGAATAAATATACTTTATTATATTCAAGCAACAAAATACTACAAAGCAATGAAAATTAATATAGGATAGTTTAGGGCAACAGCTGGTATCAATCAAAAGAGTCCAGATTAGCCAGGCATGGTGGTACACACCTGTAATCCCAGTACTTAAGAGGCTGAGACAGGAGGATTGCAGGTTCAAGGCCAGCCTCAGCCACTTAGTGAGGCCCTCAGAAACCTAGTGAGATCCTGTTTTAAAATGAAAAATAAAAAAGGGCTGGAGGTGTAGCTCAGAGATCTTTCTCTCTCTCTCTCTCTCTCTCTCTCTCTGTCTCTCTGTCTCTCTCCTAGGAATTGAACCCAAGGGACTTCTACCTCTGAGTTACATCCCTATATTTTTTTATTTTGGAACAGGGTCTCACTAGATTATTGCGGACCTTGCTAAGTTGCTGAGGCTGGCCTTGAATCTTTGATCCTCCTATTTTAGCCTCTCAAGCATTGGAATTACAGGCATGTGCCACTACACCTGGCTTAAATTTTTATATGTATGTGCATACACACAAATATATTTATCGTGTGATTCAATTTATATATATAAATATATATTTACATACAAATTATATATAAAATATATATCTAAATATATATTCAAATTTATTTTTTAAAACTAGAAAAATTATTTTATGGTGTTATAAGTCAGAATAGTGGCTTTCTGTGGAAGGAGAGAGGTGGATGCTTTGATGCTCTATTTTGACATGGGCCATGGTTGCATTGGCATGTTACTTTGTTATAGGTCAAAAACTAGGCACTTATACTTTTTCTTCTTTCTCTCTATCTATATATAGATACATACTTTAATAATAATACATTTTAAAATAAAAAATTAATTGAACAAAAATAATTTGACCAGCATAAAATGTTAAAACAACTAATTTAAATAACTCTCAGATTGCTAAAGTTCAGTGGCACAAGCCTGAAATCTCAGTACTTGGGAGGTTGAGACAGGAAGATCAAAGGTTCAAGGCCAGCATGAAGTAACTTAGTAAGACCCTGTTTCAAAATAAGAAATAAAAAGGGCTGGGGGTGTAGCTTAGTAGAGCATCCCTGGCTTTAATCTTCAGTATCATAATAAGTAAATAAACAAACAAATAAATAAATAACTCTCAGGTTGAAGAAAAAAATAATACAGATATAACAAATAATGTGCCCAAAATATGAAGCTAAAAACACTTATCAGAATCAATGAAAACAGCTAAAACCTTATTTAGAGAAATATTCACATCTTCATATTTCATTTCAATGTAACATAAATTGCACAAGATATTGTTCAACTGAATAAATTTAATACTCAGAAACCAAAAGAAAATACTTGGAGAGAATTGATATATCATATAGAAATCAATATATTTGAGTTCAAGCAAAGAACCCCAAGATAAAATGAATTAGTTTTTTTAAAAAAGTGAATTAATAAATACATCTTAAGCTGGGTATGGTGGCACATGCTTGTAATCCCAGTACTTGGGAGGCTGAGGAGACAGGAGGATCGCAGGTTCAAAGCCAGCCTCAGCTACTTAATGAGGCCCTCCACAACCTAGTGAGACACTGTTTCCAAATAAGATATAAAATCAGGCTCGGGGTGTAGCCTGGGGGTAGAATGCCTCTGGATTCAATCCCCAGTACCCCCCCAAAAAAAAGAAAAAGAAAAAGAAATACATTTTAATAAGATCTTTCAAATGCCAACAACTTCAGAAACCACCAAGCACCATGTCCATCTTGGGGAAGTGTCTTTGCCTACACGGATGGGCCGTTTGCACACTGGTGACTAATGAACTTGCCATGCTGTTTCTATTTTGGAATAATTACTATATTAGGTTGGCCACATAGTGATGTGATTGATTCCTGGCAATCAGCCATTCAGACAACTTAAAAATAAAAGAACAAATTAGTGCTCTCAAGGCACTGCCACAGCTATCTCCAGTTTTACCAGGAGTTTTATGACCGACATAGAAACTCATTGGCTATCGTGTTACAAAGTGTAAATTAACCAAGGTAAAATAAAATAAAATAGAAATAAGAGGATTTAAGGTAAAATAAAATTAAATAAAAATAAGAGGCTTCCTGGGGCCAGAATGCAATCATGTCCTCTGCTGGCGTGAGTTGGTGTATCTGGTGGTGTTGCATCTGTGTAGATCAAACAATGGCTCCATTTAGAGGCGTGAGATGATGGCTCCTTTTTATTTCTGGGAAAGCGCTGGCTGTCCTTCCACTTGAGACTAAAATTCTGTTTTGAATGGAAAACCATCCACATGTATCTTTTTATCATGCATTTGAGAGTGTCATGCTGTCAATCTTGTTGCTTTGCCAAATCCCTGATGCTTTGAGCCATGTATTTCAATCAAATGGCCATTTAGCTTGGGCATTTCACCAACGTACTAAAACTTTTGGGCACTGGGTCAACTGACTAAAAAGTTGATTATGAGTCCAGCCACTCTGACCAAAACAGATTTCTGTGAAACTAATCAGTCATCTCTTAGAGAAATGGATCTTACTTGATTAAAAAGATAAAATGCAACAACTTTATTATACACACAAACATATACATGTGACCAAAAAAGAAAGGAAAAAACAATTCATGTAATATTTCAGCCCCATTAAATCATAAGAGCATTCAGGGCATTGATAACACTAAGTTAATGTGATTAAGATATTATGTCAAAAACAGAGGGCTGATTATAGAGGGCTCTGTGATTTTCTTGCAGCTAGGCCAAAGACATGGCCAAGACATTAGCTTCTTCTGATCTTTCTTAAAATACACATCAATTTTTTCTTGACTGCACATTTACAACTTTGGAGTTGTGCATACCATCAAAAATAAAATGTTTTCAGGAAACTGTATTGATAAATTCCAATATATTTGTAATTAACTTAAGGTTAAACATCAATTGTCATTCAAATTATTGATTGAAAAGTGCTTCTAAAGAAGCACTTTTTTTGCTGACTTTTTTTTGCTGACTCTAAAAACTAATAAAGTTTTTAGAGGCTTAGAGTTCTCCATTGAAGCAAACAGCTACAGAATCTATTCATTCTACAAATTATTATTTCTTCCTCCATCCTGATGAAATACATCTAAATGGAGTTCATATTGTATAATAAGACCAAAAATCAATGTCTGCATCGTGAGATATACAAGATGAAAAATATCAGTAGATCAAATGTAATAATTCCACTTATCTGATTCTGGTAACTTTTTAGTGTGTAACTAAACTTGACTGCCTTTACAGTTATGGTACAACTGAAGATTGCAAGATTGCAGAAAAGCTCAGTTGTGTCTGTTCTCTGCTTCTTATAAAATGCCCTGATTGAGAGGGTTTTTCCAAGGGTAGACCATTTGAGGAGGTTCCTGTTTGAGGCGTAATGTAAATGGAGCCTATTGAATAAGGAGGTCATATCAAATTCTGTTGCCTGCACTTAGTCACACTCTGTTGGAATTTGAGTTTGCAGTGTGTAAAGTTTCTGATTCACGTACCACCGTCAGCAAAAAAGAGCATCATTATGAAAGCAGTCACATCATGGGTTCAGCCTTTTCCTAAGCAAATGGAATTCAGTCTTTGGGAAATAAAATGTAGTCCTCATTAAATATTCTACTGGCTGAGCTCAATTCTCGTCTTTGGCATGGGAATGTTATCTCTGAGAAGGCAGAGGGGAGAGAATTTTCCTCCTGGATCTCTCATAGTTTTTTACTGTAACACCTCATACTATATTTTAGGGGTCAGGTGCAAAATAAATACAGCTGATATTGCTTTCCATCTATTTCTGAAGTTCAAATAGGAGCTGAACAAGCTGCATTAGTTTGTTTCCCCGGTGAAATGGAAACTTGTTACAGAGGTGATAAAGCATAATAGATGTTTTATGCCAATTTTATAATGTTGCACTCCTCTTGCACAGGGCAGTTCTATGACAACTTCCTTTCATGGTCAGGGTCACTATTGTCTTATACCACCAATGGCTTTATTCACGGTTATGGTGGCTATTGTCTTGTACCATCCATGTCCCTAGAAACAATTGTCATCTCTCACTCAGAGTCCCTACATGTTGCTAAGATCTTTAGGTAAGCCTCCATGCCTGATCTAACAAACAATAGGCAGAATGTATGCCTGGGAAGATCAACCATCTGAAATGATAGTAATAATAATAATAATGGTGTGATGATGTGTAGAAGAATGAAACTAGATCCATAACTCTCACCCTGTACAAAAGTCAACTCAAAATGAATCAAATATTTAGATATAAGGCCAGAAACTTTGCAACTGCTAGAAGAAAACATTAGAGGAACACACCAATATATTAGCATAAGCAATGACTTCCTGAACAGGATTTTATAGCTCAGGATACAAAACTAAGAGTGGATAAATGGATGGCATCAAATTAAAAAGCTTCTGCATAGCACAGGAAACAAAGTGAAGAGAGAGTCTATAGAATGGGACAAAAACTTTGACAGCTACTCATCTGAAAGAGGATTAATATCCAAAATATATAAAGAACACAAAAATCACAGTACGCACATGCACACACAACCCACAATCAACAAATGGGTAAATGAACTAAACAGACACTTCTCAAAAGAAGAAGTACAAGTGGCAAAAGAAGATGTACAAATTATATAAATGTGTTTTAATATCTTTGGTCATCAGGGAAATACAAATCAAAACTACATTGAGATTTCATCTCACTACAGTCAGAATGGCAATTACCAAGAAAACAAATAACAATAAGTGCTGGCAAGGTTGTGAAGGAAAAGGAACTCTTACACACTGTTAGTGGGAATGTGAATTAGTACTGCCACTATGGAAATGGGTATGGAGGTGCCTCAAAAAGCTAAAAGTTGAACCACCATTTGATCCAGCCGTACCACTCCTGAGTATTTATCCAAGAGAATTAAAGTCAGTGTACTTTAGAGATACATGCGAACCCATGTTTATTGCACACAATTTATAATAGTTGAATTATGGAATTATCAGTCTAGGTACCTGACAGCAGACAAATGAATAAAGAGAATGTGGTATTTATATACAAGGGAGTTTTATTCAGCTGTGTAGAATGAAATTATGCCATTTGCAGGAAAATGGATGGAACTGGATAGTATCATGTTAAGTGAAATAAGCAAGACTCAGAAAGACAAAGTGTATATTTTCTCTCATATGTGGAATCTAGAAGGAAACAAAAGAAAAAAAAAGGATGTCATGAAAGTAGAAGAGAGACCATTGGGGTAGGGAAAGGGGATAAGAGGGAGGGAGGAGTGGTGGAAAAGGAGAAGTACTGGGGACTAATAGTGATCAGATTATTTTCTATGGATATATACTAATATGTCACATGATACTATTCTGTATAATTAATATGTACCAATAAAAATAATGGAATGATGGTGAAGCAGAGCTTAAATTAGCTTCAACTGGGTTAATATTTGCAGGACTGAAAGGCAACTAACATTCTTGTGTCTATAACCATTGGTTGATACACACAGGGATATTACATTTTTTGCTTAAGGGAGTTTTGTGTGTGGCAATGCAAGGAAGCATAGGAAATAGAAATGAAGGAAGCAATGGTGGGGATTGGTGAAAACAAAACTTATGCCCCTGCTGGCTTAGGGACAGGATATGGGCTTTCATTGAAATAGGGTTTACAACTGGAGACTGAAGAAAGTGTGTTCATGAAGGACTATGTCAGACTTTGTACTGGCATAAGCAATAATAGTTAAAGGCTTGGAGATGAGTCTGACACAGCATTAGGAAGACCACTAGAAGTGGACAGCTATTATTTTTTCTGTCCACCCTTGATTTACATTCCTGGTAAAAGTATCTCAAGGAACTTCCCCTCCTCCACTCAAAATCTTTGGAATTTGGGTAGAGTTGACTCCATGCTCCATAGATGAGGGACAACACATGACCGGAACTTGGGTCTTTTATTCACACTGATTAGTTCACAGACAGACAAATCAAGCCAACCTAATGGGAGATATTTATTAGTATTTCATTGAACAAATCAAGCCAAACTTATGGGAGATATTTATTAGTGTTTTATTGCAGCAAGTGATAAAGAAATGGTCTTTCTTTCATTTTTAGACATAAGACATAGATGATTTAATCATGAAACTGTTCGGAATGCCATTTACCAAAAGTTTATCAGAGAGTGAAGTTTACAAAGAGGAAAGCAGGAGCAAGAATGGGAAGAGACAAAGTGCTCTTGGCACTCTTAGAATCTTTGGATACAACTGTTTCTGAAGCCAAATACCCTAATCACTTCTGTTATATGCACTAATAAATTATTTTTTTTCTTTTGTAAGAGTAAGCTTGTATTGGGTTCTTTTGCTATAACACAAAAGAGTCTTGGTTACTACCCTATTCCTTCTCTCTATCAGTCCACCTTGCATTGAACCTTTGGTGTCCAGAAAGAAGTCTTAGAATATCCAGTGGAGGCTGTGCCTGTTAAGATAATGTGGCATGCGATGCACATTCCTGGCAGCAGAAGTGGGGGTGAGGGCTGTTCATGAGGTGGAAGATCACCTATGAACTTGTTTCTTATTTCAGATTCAAAACCATCACCTTGGGGATTTCCAGCAGTCAGTGAGGGGAGTCTTGAGGGAGGACAGGGTGAGCTTGTCCAGCAAGGGTTAATTGATCTGAATGGGAGCTCAGTTGTCCCAAGGGCTCTGAGCATTGGGGCATGAGGTTAAAATATAACAGCACCATGACTGAGAACCTATGAAGTATCAGGAACTTTATCTGCTCTCTGCAACTCCTCTTCCATATAAGTTTATATTCCCAGGAAGGCTAAGTGACTCACCTAAGACAACACAGCTAGTGAATAGCAGAGACCGGGTTTAATCCAAGGTCTACTTTTTTTCATTGTCCAGTTCCTTCCATCATGCTACATTGTCTTCGTACAGCTCTGCAGACATCTGTTTCTAAAATCCCATCTGCAAATAAAAGTTGTTTTTCAATAAGAGGCAATGAATCACTTGGTAAATGCTTTCTTTTTTAAAATACTTTAATTGGTGTACTGTAATTATATATCATAGTGAGATTCAAAGATATACAAACATACATACACCCTGTACTTGGTGTATTTCCCTCCACATTCCCCCAGTTCCCCCTTCTTCTTCCCCATACATGTTAGTAATAAATGCTTTCTTATGATGAAGAAAAATCAGTAAATTATTGGGATAACAGAGAAGCAAGATACAAGTTTACTTCCTTGAATTTTGCTTAGAAAGCTCTGTAGGAAACACAAGACATAGATCTCTAGGAATCAATATAAAACTTGTGAAAATGGGAAATGTTTACTTGAATGGGTGAAAATTGCCTTGCTGTTCTTGCTGATGTAGTAACCCCATATATATATTTTCTCTCTCTATATATATTTCTCTATATATGTATGCATATTCATATGTATCTATACATATATATATATAAATTTGTTGGTATGTGTATACATGTGTGTGCATGTACAGTTGAAACTAAAAATAAATAGATGAGGATTATTAATTTCTCATGTGCTCCCCATTTCTGTTCTAAAGAAGATGAACTAGCTTTCCCCAGGATTTAAAGCCATCTCTTCTAAACAGAAGCCAGGAGCATATCTTTCTGCTCTTTGATGACTCATATATTGTTCTGCTTGCCAGTAGAAGCTAAATTCACTGCAGATGCTATTATGGAGTAAAAAGAAGTACTGATAGGCTCTAGAGATATTTATTTAGGTATCCCTGCCTCTCTTGAAGATGGAAATGGATAGGAGAGACATCAGATTGATGAATGAGTATGTGAATATGTCACCAGTTGGGGACTGTATCCATTTTACTCAAGAGTTTTAAACAAAACACTAAGGAGGCCATGATGTGGAATGGAGTGAATATAGTTTCAGTCAAGGAAGTTTTACCTATAGATGAGGACTTCTGAGAATTATCAAAGAACACCTAGAATAAAATTCCTAAACTAGATTATGCTTAGGAGGATTTCTGAGGACAATTATAACAAAAGTCCTGGGTTGATGAAGGAAGAACCTACAAATTAACATTACTAATACTGTCACTCAGACACTAGCTTACAGAGAATCGATTTGTATACAAAGAGATGTATGACACAGAGGCACATCCACTGTGAAGCTAGTAAATGGTAGGGTTGTTGCTGTCCACTGGTCCCTTCCAAGGCTCTTTGATGATCTCCAGCCATCAGCTTATATGGTTATGTATGTTAAAATACAAACATTAATACTTCAAAGAGTTTATCCAGCAGACCTTTCATGAACTGGGCAGCAGGAGACCACAGCGGTCTAGCATGTCAACAGCAGGGACTTGAGTGGGAGCAAGAGGAAAACTTTTATAAAGTGTTCACAGAAGCAAATATATGTGTGTGTGTGTGTGTGTGTGTGTGTGTATCTGACTGATTAAAGTGGAAAGTCCCTAGTTAGAGATTACTTGGCAGTTTCTGATTGTCAAAGCTTAGATTTACTTTTACTGTTTACTTTGGTCTTCATTTTGTTTACTTAGCAATCCAGGCTCTGGAGCCATTTTCGCCTAATGGCCTTCCCATTAAATATCTTTTTAATATGTGCTTTGTTATACTTGCAAATTAAGATGTTCTTTTCCTGAAAGAGGGTCTCTCAGTTGTAGACACTTCAGGCTTGCTATGGTTTAAATGTGCCCCCCCCCTAAAATTTGTGTGTTGGAAACTCAATCCCCTCTGCATCTGTGTTGGAAAATGGGGCCAAGTGGGAGATGTTTAGACCGTGAGGACTCCATCCTCCTGAATCAGTTTGTGCTATAATAAAAAGCCTTTGCAAGAGTGGAGATTCTCTTCTGCTCTTTGTCATGTGAGGTCACAACCTTTGTCACCTTTGGCCCTTGCTCCTTCCACCATGTTGGGACACCATGAAGGCCCCTACCAGACACCAGATACTTACGCCTTCATATTGGATTTTCAGCCTCTGGGACTAGGAGACATTTCTGTTCATTATAAATTACTGAGCTGGGCGTGGTGGCGCATGCCTTTAATCCTAATACTTGAGAAGATGGGAATGGAGGATCATTAGTTGATAGCCAGCCTCAGCAACTTAGGGAGACTCTCACCAACCTAGTCAGACTCTGTTTCAAAACAAAACTTTTTTTTTTTTTGCGGTACTGGGGATTGAACCCAGGGGCTTCTACCTCCAAGCTTCACCCCCAGTCCTATTTTTTATTCTTTATTTTGAAACAGGGTCTAAGTTGCAGAGGGCCTCACTAAGTAGCTGAGGCTGGCCGAGAACCCGGATCCTCTGGTCTCAGTCTCCCAAGTACTGGGATTATGAGGGTGCGCCACCACGCCCGGTGAAATAAAACATTTTTAAAAAATAGGGCTAGGGGTGTAGCCCAGAGGTAGAATTCCTCCTGGGTTCAATCCCCAGCCCCCCCCCCCCGGCCCCATTACCTAGTCTGCAGTATACTAGTATAGGAACACAAAATGGCCTAAGACAAAACCTCACAAATTTTGGCCTGGCCCTTGTGAGGAAGACTGCTCTGCCGAATGCTACTCTGAGACACAACATGTCTGCTTTCTTAGTGGGGGAGGGGGGTACACAGTGAGTCTCATATAAACAGCTCAACAAACTATTGGCCTTAGTTTCTTCATCTGCAAAATGGTATTGTAGGACAAATAGTGTATGTTCTCTTTCAACTCTAATATTCTATGATCTGGTGTGAGCTATCTCCTATCCTTTGTGAGCTAAGAGCAGTATAATAGAAGGAAAAAGGGAAATTTGCTTTTAAGAAGGCTTCTTATCAGCCAGGCGTGGTGACACATGACAGGAGGATCACAGGTTAGAGACCAGCTTCAGCAACTTAGCGAGACTCTCAGCAACCTAGCAAGTTCCTGTTTCAAAACAAAAATAAAAAAGGGCTGGGTTTGTAGCTTAGAGGTAGAATGCCCATGGGTTCAATTGCCAGTAACACACACACACACACACACACACACACAAAGAGCTTCCTATCTTTACACTCTTTGTACCTTAATCTTCTATGTTAAACTAACCAGCTAGTATTAAAACATAAAACATTTTTCTTATAAATAGTA
The DNA here is from genome assembly GCA_004027185.1 of Glis glis. Lineage (NCBI taxonomy): Eukaryota > Metazoa > Chordata > Mammalia > Rodentia > Gliridae > Glis > Glis glis. The sequence continues at coordinate 12,359 of PVJS01036125.1, forward strand.
CCAATCTCTAGAACTAAGTGGTTTTTTTTTCTGTGTGTGGTACTAAGCTACATCCCCAGCCCCTAAGTAATAATTATTACACACAAATTGAGTTTTGTAAAACTCCCAAGAGAATAAAAAGTGCAGATTTCTGATAGTTTACATAAAAACAGTTAAATATGAGTGATCCCATGATAGTAGAGTTAACTTGAAAGTATCAGCACCCTTAATGACAAACTTTGAAACAATCACATGGACCACAGGTGACATGAGTCAACTCAGAAACAGCAGAAAATGGGTGAGTTGGGCTGCATTTTACTTTGAAGTATTTCAGTTATCTAAACATCGCTAACTTTATATGTTCCAATATTGTCTGAATAAATATGCCACAACCAGAACTGGTTCAAATATATGTAAAGAAGAGCAGCCATTTGCAAGTTCATCAATTAAGATCAAAGATAAAATTCATGTCCATAAAATTCATTTTTACAAGAAGTATAAGAAGTTTCACAAGTCAATTATACTAAACTTCTAAGGGCAAGATAATTCTAATGCTCTTCAAATATTCTAGTGTGTAGAATGTAAAGGAGAATAGGCAGAATTTTTTATCTAATGAGCTATTAAGACAAAACTTTAAAGTAGCACAGTAATACAGATCTAGAAACCAATCTTGCTTATGAATAGCTAGGCAAAAAAAATCATAGGTACAATGTTATCAAGTAGAATACACATGAAAATAATAATATACTAAGAAAGGATTCATACCAGGAATTAAAGAATAATGCAATATTAGTAAATCTAGTAAGCTGGGCAGTGGTGACTCACACCTGTAATCCCAGTTCTTGGGAGGCTGATACATGAGGATTGCAGGTAGAAGGACAACCTTAGCAACCTAGCAAGACCCTGTTTCAAAAAAAAAAAAATTAAATAGGAGTGGGGTGTAGCTTGGAGGTAGAATGCCCCTGGGTTCAATCCCTAGGACAAAAATAAATAAATAAATAAATAAATAAATAAATAAATAAGTCTAGTAAAATATTTTACCATAAGCCAGATATGGTGGCACACGCTTGTGATCCCAGGACTCCTGGGAGACTGAGACAAGAGAATCACAGGTTTGTGGCCAGCCTCAGCAACTTAGTGAGGCCTCTGCAATTTAGTGAGACCCTGTTTCAAAATAAGGCTGGGGGATGTAGCTCAGAGGTAGAATGCCCTGGGTTCCATCCCCAGTACCACACATATACACACACACACACACCATTATTACTATATGAGAGAGAGAGAGAGATTACTTATGTATATAGATTCCAAAAAGACATTACATTTTTTTACCTTCATTATTGATTTTTAAAAGAACCTTAATAAATACTAATGATTATTCTGGTTACTTATTTAAAAGTTTATAAGCTTAAATCCAACATTTGATCGAATGGCAAAATATTAAGCAAAACCCTATCAAGGTGAGGAATAAGTCAAGGTTGTTCACTGCCATTATTTTCATTTGAAAATATTAGTTGATATAATTTTAAAAGAGAGAAAAAATAAGTAGGATAAAGAAAATTGGAGCCGGGCGTGGTGGTGAACACCTGTAATCCCAGTACTTGGGAGGCTAAGACAGGAGGATCGCAGATTCACAGCCAGCCTCAGCAACTAAGAGAGGCCTTCTGCAACTTAGTGAGACCCTGTTTCAAAACTTATAAAACAAATAAATAAAATAGACCTTGGGGTGTAACTCAGCGGGAGACGCCCCTGGGTTCAATCCCCAGTATCACACATACACACACACACACACACACACACACACACACACACACACACACACACAAAGAAAATTAGAAAGAGAAAAATTATCAGCATCTGTAGATGATTTATAGTATTCTTAGCCGAAAGAAGCAAGTGAAATCTATGACATAATAAAAATTGCCTATTGACTGATTACAAATTTGATAGGGACCTAGATATAATTCTTATGCATAAAAAAAGCAATCAGCATGAAAATTTAATGGTGATAAAATTATTTTGTTTTTAAAAGTATCAATAACAATAAGCACATGGGAATAAACTTAAGGAATGGGCTTGATCTCAAAGAAAAGACAAACATGAAGTAGGAGACTACAGAGAAATTTTAAATAAATAAATAAATTTGTCTAGTTCATCTTTTATGTTATTGTAAGCACATTAGTTTTCCCTGTCTATGTTTAACAGAATGGCTAGTTTCAACATTTTTTGCATACTAGGAAAGATAAATCTCAAATTTATATATAGCAGAAGAAACTTGTATGAATAACAATAAAGAATGGAAGAAAAAGGATAATGAAGAGGACAACATCTACCAAAATTAGAACATATTATACAGTTATAACTATTAATACTTCCTATTGATAAAGGAGTAGATTGACATATCAATGGAAAAACAGAGAAACCAAAAACTGTTAATAACTGAATGTAATCAAGAAACATTTCCAATTTCCATTTCTCTGTTATTTTTTCTCTCAATATATATTAACCAAAATAGTCATATATATTTCTTCTCAATAATTTCTGCTCTGCTTTTACACTAACATGGTATTGAACACAATGTATAAAATGAACCACTCGTGAGTTAATCTAATGTGTGTTGCTAACCAAGCATGCAATGAAATATAAAAATAAATTTGCCTATGTAG
>PVJS01036126.1:0-12500 GCA_004027185.1 Glis glis
GAGGCGGCGCGGCGGCCGCGTGAGGGCAGCGGGCGCCGCTGCCTCCGCCTCCGCCACCGCCGCGGAGCCCGGCGCTTCCGCCCGCCGCTCCTCGCCAGCCTCGGCGGCGGCGGAAGCGGGAGCCGGGCGCCCGTCCGCAGCGCCTCCGCCGCGGGCCCGCCGGCCCGGCCGCCCCCTCCCCGCGCGGGCGGGGAGCGCGCGGCCGCTCCCCCTCCCCCTCCCCCTCTTTCTTCTCCTCCCTCGTCGCCGCCGCCGCCGCCGCCGCCTCTGCCTTCGCCTCAGCCGCCGCCGCCGCCGCCGCCCGCTCCCGCCCGCGCGCGGCGGGATGGACGATCAATCCAGGATGCTGCAGACTCTGGCCGGGGTGAACCTGGCCGGCCACTCGGTGCAGGGGGGCATGGCCTTGCCGCCTCCCCCGCACGGCCACGAAGGGGCGGACGGCGACGGCAGGAAGCAGGACATCGGCGACATCCTCCACCAGATCATGACCATCACCGACCAGAGCTTGGACGAGGCGCAAGCAAAGTTGGTGTCGTCTCATGAAGCATCTTTTGTGTGTGCGCGGGGCCCGGGGCCGCGCCCGGGGCCGGGAACTTTGTGCGGAGCGGGCCGCCCGCCCCGGCCTCGGGGCACTGGCCGGCACCCCCGACGCGGCGGGCGGGAGTCGGCAAAGTTGCTCCCGGGGCCGGGACGGACTTGGCGGCGCGCGGTGCCGTGGCGCCCCGGGTCCCCGCGTCCGGCCCCCTCCCCCGGATTTAAACCTCCCGCCCGGCCCCGTGCGCGCCGCGCCGCCCCGCCAGGCCCCGGCCGCGCGGCGGGGAAGTGCAACTTTCTCCCGCGGCCCGAGTCTCCGCGCCGGCTCCCGTTGGCCGCGGGAGGACCTCGCCTCGCGGTGCGGGCGGCCGGCCCGGCTAGGCCCGGCGCGGCGCGGGCGATGGGCGGCTCCCCGGCGGGTCCGAGCGCGGGCGGCCAAGTTGTCGCGGAGGGAGGGCCGCCCTGCAAACTTTGCCGAGCTGTCACCCGCCCGCTGGCCGCGGCCGGTCGCCTGCCCGCCCCGCTGCCCCTGCGGAGGGCGGCCGCGGGAGCCCCTCCGCGCCGGTCCCCTCCCCTGGGTCGCCGCCGCCTGCCCCCGGAGCGAGGCTCCCGCCGCGGGTTCGCGCCTGCGGTCGCCGAGGCTGCTGCCCGCCGGGCAGAGGGGTCGCGCTGCGTTCGGGCTGGAGCTCTCGCCCCCCGGAGCTTGCCGGCTGTCGCCAACTAGTCAACTTCAGTTTTTGTTGACTTCCCGTGGTTCAAAAGAGCTTTCCGAAATAGGGGGCTGGAATTAAATCTTGGGTCTAACTTAAAGGAAGGCGCCATATTATTCCATAGGTGATGCTAATACCTTTGTGTTTTGCTATTTGTTTTTTAGGAAACATGCCCTGAACTGTCACAGAATGAAACCCGCGCTCTTCAGCGTCTTGTGTGAGATCAAAGAGAAAACAGGTAAGACGCTGCGCCTAGCAGCGGGCCTGGAGACCCCCGAGGTGGGGTTGGAGCTACTCCTTCGACTCTCCAGTTGAGAGCTGCTGCTTTTGGGCACCGCCATCTTTGATCATTCTCTCCTTCCCACCTCCTGATCTTGAGAAAAAACTGCAATAAATCCGGAGTCGATTTCTCAATTCCACTCCTGGTGCAAAATGAAGTGTAGGTGCGGAAGAGACTGTGTCGCCGTCCCTGGGCGGCTGCCCCTGGCCGCAGGCAGAGAGGGGACCCGGAGCGCCAGCCGCCCTCTCCTCTCTCCTTTTGCCTTGTTTGTGTGTCAGTTTTTAAAAGGAGCTACGGGAGACTGGATGCCAGGGACTGAGTCCCGGAGAGAAGCGGCTCCCGAACTTTGTTTTACTTAAGACAGCCTTAAGCTTCACACCCATTGATAGAAGAACAGATGCGATTGAACAGACCTCAGTAGCATGTTTGAATTAGTGTTTTAGGTTGGGAAGACTACTTTTAAGAACCCAGAAAGGGTAATGATATCTTTAGGCGTAAACAATAATGTTACATCTGTTCATGCTTTTATTAATTTCTGTGTCTTGAAATCATTACACTCGTAACTATGCTTAATATAAAAAGTAGAAAAAGGTCCACAGATGCAGGTTAAACAATTTTGGAGTTTAGGGCAGGGAATATTTGAAAAGACAAGTTTTGCAAAAGTGCTGGAATGAAAACTATAGGTACATATTAGGCAAATTTTTGGCAGTTCATTTTAACTTTCTTGTCAGACTTTCTCAATTGAAGATATTTTAGTCATGAGGTGATGGTAAGGCTTAAGTGGAAGTAGAGACATGATTTAGATATTTTAGTTTGTAATTGTCGTCTTCCCTGTTTACGGCATCCAAGTGCATTAAACAGCTTTAGTGTTGATTTTTTTTTTCTGGGTGCATGTTGGGTATATGCTATTTTAAGGTTACCCTTTTTTAAGTTGAGGCAAAGGAGAAAAAGTTAAAAAGTCCAGGTTAGAGTGTTATCCAAGTGACGCTATTTAAGTGGTTAAATGTGTGTTTAAAGTGAGTGTACAAATACTAGCACACTGCATAGGATTGTGAGGTTGATGGTCTAGTTGGTCTCCTTTTAAACAGATTTTTCATTCTGCAATATACTGTCCTCTCCTAAAAGTAATCAGAAAAGTTGATGGGTGATTGCTGTCTATCAAATAAATTACGCTAAACCATAATTAACAGCAAATATTAAAAGAGTGCAAAGAGTACTTTTCCTGCTTTTCATTCACTTAGTATGGATGGTTTCTTAATGTGATTCTTTTTAAGGTGTATCTTACATTTTGAAGACCATAGTCATTTTGAATTACCAACTTTTATTCTATGTTGATTTTTAGCTACCTTTAATGCACTGTGATTTAAAACTGCAGATGATTTTTATCTGACTATAAAATCAGACATCCAGCATTAAATCTTGAAGATTCTTAGTTCAGAAGCCTGAAAGTGTGTAATTCTCATTAACTTATGTTGCTTAACGTCCAAGGGTTTTCTTGCTATCAGGGCTCCACTTCAGTTTCTGCTGACAGCTAAGCACTGGGGTATTGACTATGTTGTGAATATTAAGATTGATGCAACTTTATACGGCATTATATTACTAGGGAGAGGGGATTGATACTCCTCCGCTCTCGCCCCCTTCTCATGATTTGTATTTATTTATTTTTTGCCTTTTTAAAGTTTTGGCCTAGCCAGCTTGAGAACCAAACTGCTTTTCATGTTTAGACATTTAGCAGCAGGCAGAATTCAATTAAGAAGTGTAAGTCCTCTTAGTTGCTTATTTGCACAGGACTTAGTTACACCATTCTGAAAGGAAAGTATAGTCAAGCACATGTCAAAGGTGAGTTACGAAAAAGAAACAAGTCTTTTCAGAGTTTGGGATTATTGGCAGAGAGATCTTTGGTAGGGCTATTGGTATTTAAGAAGCAAGAGATAGCTGACAAAAGAAATTTTTGTGTTTTCAAAATTGTTTCTGGGGCTTTCAGTGATAACTTGTAAATTAGATCCTCTTTTTGTGCTTTGGCCAGCGGGTCCAAGTTTGCACTTTATCTCTTTTGTAAAAAGCCAACAGCCGACAAAGAGTAAAGGCGGCTGTCTGGGCAGAGGCATCTTCCTGCCAGCCTCTCTAAGCTCGAGAGGGATGGGATTTAAGTACTGAGTGATTGATGGGGGTGAAGCTCTTTCTCTCTTCTCCTCTCCTTTCTGCCCAACTGTGTCCATAGCTCCATCTCACCCTCCCAAACTAGTCTTAGGAGACAAGATCACTGGACTCAGAGCCCTCAATTTGAAATAGAACAGCTGTGTAGACATTAGTGTTACCAAAGCGGAGAAAGCCGGACAGCACATTCCAGGGCCCACCCCTCTTCTGCTTCCACGGTCATTCTTCAGAAACATCATGAACTTAGAAAATAAGTGTTATAGAATATATGTATGTTATATAATTCCTCTCTTTCAGTCGTTTTGTTTATCAATATAGTATCCCAAGATTAATTCTTTACAATCTAGAGAAAGTTTACTTAGTCGTTTGTGAATAGAAACCAGGCACATTATGTGACGACTCTATTCTGCATAATGGAGGGGTAGGGGATTGACTAGTCCAGGGGTGGTGGTGATGGGGGGAAAACTGTCACTTCAATGGATAATGTCATTTTAGTTGTGCTTTTCTTGTAAAAGAAGACAAAATCACTTAAAAAAAATTCTATGTATTTGTAGATCTGCCAGTAGATTTTGAGGTTTCTGATCAGGCAATGAATACTGCCAGTTCTGATGCACCTGAGGGATTTAGTTTGGAAAACATCCTTTTTCCTCCCTACCAAATATGAAAAGGTATTTTTCCCTTCTGACAGATAAATGGGTAATCTACCATAATTATATTATTTTCTTGTTCAGAGGTAAGAAAAGTATACTTTTACTATAAGATGCTTGCTTTTTCTTGAAAATGTATTCTTTTGTAAAATTTATCATCCAGTTATTTTTGGGCAGAAATGTTTCCTTGAATTGTGACATTTATGCATTTTGAAAGCAACTGAAAAGTTACAGCTTTAAAAATCAAGATGTGTGCCCATTTTAAACTAAGTAAGCAACCAGTGAGATAATTAATTGTTGATATGTTAAGATTTTTCTCTTGATTTTTTTAAGGCCATATTTTATCATCTATCTCTTAGTAAATATCCCTGATGCCATGAGGCCCGCCTACTTTTGGTGTATTCCCTCATCTCTTTTTTAGCCACCTTAATCTTGATTGTCGAAGGGCTTTCCTTTGTGAAGCATTACATCCTCACAAATCTGCCTTCTTTCCAAAGCTGTTAATTATAAGAGTTTGAATGAAGAAAAATATTTTTTTCAAGAAAAAAGAATTTTTTAAGTGAAAATCTAATATGTTACTATATCATCTGAGTCATACTATTGTGAAAAAATGTTGTATATTAAAAAAAAACACTACCTTTTTCTTTTTAAATGGGAGGTTAAAATACTCCATGTTGATAGCTGCCAACCAAACTCTGATTTATTGCTACCACAAACCCTAAATAGCGTTCATTTACTAGTAATGTCTAATGGCATACATGATGGTTTGCCAGATTTGTAGCCTTTGTGAGGCTTATAAGCAGGACTGACTTGGGAAGATCATAAAACTTAATGAACTTCTCTACTGCAGGAGGTGTCCGCAGGGGAAGAGAAAGGCCTGCTTGGCTGGTTGGGCTGGTTGAAGTATTTTTTATGTTTAAGGAGAAGAAGAAAATGATTATTAAAAATGCTTAACTTTTAAAAGGAATCCTCCCTAGAAAGCATCATAAGAATTTTAGATATAAAAACTAGGTCAAACATGTAGCTTGCAAGTGAGTTTTTATTTGCATCTGGTATATGAGGTGAGATTAAACCTTTTATCTTTATTGCTGTAGGTGTGACTAGCTTTCAGAGGGACAGGGCACTGCTCTCAGTCAACACCTCTAGTTAATTCTGACCCTATATGTTTAGAGATTCATTGGAGAGTCTTTTCTGGTCTGTTCTCTTTTTAAGCCTTTCATGTAAAACTTGTTACTTTTTTTTGTATAGTGCTGTGTCACTCTTTTTATTTTCAGTGTATAAAAACCACATCTTCCATGAAATGAAAATTTAGCAAGAAAGGTAAAACTTGTTATTCTAGTCTGTTATTGTATTTATTGCACAAATAAGTTGATCTTGCACTATATCCAATATAATTATCATTTGTTCCAAACTTTCCAAAACAAATGCACTGTTCCACTCAGGGTTCATTTTTCTATTTTAATGAAACTATATATAAATACATTTAAAAAGAAGAAAATTCCCACCCCCCCCCATGAACTCATTGCTTACCTTCAACAATAGCAACAATTGGCCAATCTTGTTTTCTCTGTTACTCCAGTTCCCCCAGAACTATTTTGAAGCAAATTTTAATGGATCTTTAACATTTCAAAATTTATATCAATTTTTGACAAACATTATGGTCTGTTTACACTGGAAATGCTAAACGATTAAACAGGAAAAATACAGCCAGTGTATTGTGGGAATGTCATAAATTATATTGCTTTATCCTTTCCTTAAAGCTATTTAAGAATATTTTATCAATTTTTCTCTATTTTTATAGATTTGTATAGCTCGCTGGAGCTTTTGTAGGCGATTTTAAAGGAAGATGTTAAAGAGTGGTGTTTTTCCAACTCTCTTTTTTCTTCCTCTCCCATCCTTAAAATATACACAGTCTGTTCGTAGAAAACATGGAAAAAAATGCCATGGCTATGCTGGTTTAGAACTGAGTGATCTAAAGTATCATGTAGTTATGATCTTTAAATGTGGGGCTGTTTTCCATCCCTGCTCTTTGTTTTTATTTTTTCCCAATAAAAATATATCAAACCTCTTGCCAATACTAACTTGATCTGTGTAAGCAGTTCTTTTGTTCTTCAGTTTTTAGTGAGCAGCATTTTATTACAGATTTGTGTAGTTTTTGGTATTTGGAACTTTACTATGTTATTTTATTATATTAATTTATATAACTTTATTTTGAATCAGAAGTATATTAATACACTGACAGAGGAGGCCCCAACTTCCCCTAAGAATATACAGGTTCATTAGCTTATATAAAATATTTTTGTGGCTGGGCATGTTGGCACACACCTGTAATCCCAGTACTTGGGAGTCTGAGACAGTAGGATTGCAGGTTTGAGGTTAGCTTCAGCAACTTAGTGTGACTCTCAGCAACTTAGTGAGACCCTGTTTTGAAAAAGGTAAAAAGGACTGGGAGTGTAGCTCTGTGGTAGAATGCCCCAGGGTTCAATTCCCAGTACCAAAAAAGAAAAAAAAAAAGGAAAAAAATACACCTGTGTACATTTTTCATACTATGATGCTTTTCCTTTTAATTAGTTTCATTTGTGCGTTTATATTTCAATTTATAGATTCTGAAAAGGCTACTTCCATGAAAGGTTTACATTAACACCTTATTTGGCTTATTTTTATTTTGGTACTATGGTGACATGGTATAGGATGAAATTATATTATATGAAGTGGGGCTATAAGAATTGAAACTGCATTTCATGAACACACCCTAAGTCATCACTTTATTATATACTCATACCATGAGGTATCTATTCAGAATACTTTACACATCAGCCTAACACATCAAGTTAAATAAGGATTTAGAATATTTTTCCCTATTCATGTATGTGTGAACATCTTTAGATATTTATTATTTCAATATTGACACGATGAGAATAATGTTTTATTTGTTTTCTCAGCAGGCTTGTGTTTTAGCCATTTATCAGTGTGATCAGGATGATTTAGGTAGTAACTGACTAACAAAGCTTGCACATTCTCCCCTCCCATGTTGACCTTTTCAAGCATTTACTCCACTTTAGTAGGCCATTCGAGTCTAAGTATGAAGAGAGTAAATAATTTACATCGCTATGTAGTATAAATTGGCTGAAGTTTTCAGGCCTGGCTATCTCAGATTTTTTTTTTTACAAAGTTGTAGAAGTTAATCAAACAAATTGCTCTCACAGCTAGGTGATAGTGTTATATTTAGTAAATAAATTAAGAGGTAATGCTTGAATGAGCCACTGAAAAAAATGTACCATCTTTTTATGCCTTCAGACACAGGACATATTAGAAAATAAATTTCATTAATCTTCAACACTTGATTTTAATGATACTCATTGTAGGCAGAATTGCAGCCAGAATCCCTTCTTTCTTTTTTCATAGACATATTCCATAAATGTATTATGTTTGTGTTTTTACTGATAGGTGTAGTTTGCTTTGGCACTAAATTTGGGTGTATATCTAGCAAAGAAATTGATGTGATAGAATGTGTTAAATTGAATTGGCATAGCATTCTTTTTGGACTGACTTTATATCTACATGATAGTAACTGATTAGTACTGAAAACAAAGTAATTATGGATAAAAATAGTTGTTTAAAGTTTTGCACTTGTTTTCTTTCAGTTTAAGTGCTTTAAAATGTTAAGCTATTTTGAACAATAACCCTTTTTGTGTGATCATATTAATGAGGACTTGGTATACAATGTAATCCTTTTAATGCTGATGATTCCTCACAATGTTTAAACCATTATTTGAGAGAGACAACATATGTTAGGGCAAAATGATTTTTTTTGTTTTGTTTTGTTTTATGTGATACATCAGTTTTCAGAGCATATTTCTTAGGCATCAGCGTCCAGCAGGTGGCTTTTTACATTAAAAAATTCATAAATTTTAAAATCCCATAAAATTTTATTTCAAATTCAAATTAACTAATTGAGACCGTCAACATTTCCACTGTCTCTATATTAACATTTATAATAGAACAAATGGTTGCATATAGAAATTATCTGCAACATAATCTAAATTAAGATTCTAAACAGGCATTACAGATGCTGGTAACTTTGGCAATTATCATTTTGTTTGGTGAACAGTAGTAAAACAGTGTGCGGTAAAAGTGTTTAGAGAGAGAGGATAAATAAATTGAACAGTTTTGCAATGCAAAGTGGTTTGTGGTGTTTTTGAGGATTTCTTGGCTCTCTCTTAACTGCTATTGTGAGCCTGGAGCAGATTTCCCCATTGCTAATGCCCTAGAAGTATTAATTCACTTTGATATGCTAATTAGAGGGCATTATGCAAGAAATGAGATTAAGTGGCAGCATGAAGCCATTTGCCTGTCAGTAAATTGAGAGCTTTAGCATCAGGAGGAGCTTTGTTTTTTTTTCTTTCTTTCTTTTTTTTTTTTTTTAGTTTCTCTTGGTTTTGTATATAAATAAAATTGATTGAAAGGTCTAGAGAAGCTTCTAGAACATTGTTGGATTCTTTTTTTCCTCTCCTATGATTATTTAAGTGTAATGTTACAGAATATGAAGTTTTCATTGTACTCTCTTTATATAAAAATATATTAAGAGTTTTGTGTCATCTAATGTCTTTTTCCTAAGACATAATTTTAGCAACATGGCTAGTGAACCCTTATTGTCTAACTCTTCTGAAGTGTAAACTTGTGTGTTTGGGCTTGTATGCCGATATGGTCACTAAAATGAACTTTATAAGAATGTTCTTTACATTGGGGATAGAAGGAGGAAGTTATTGAATTGGGCTTCAAGAAACTATATTAAATGAGCATTAAGATTCTGACTTGAGTCCATAGAGGCTAGACCAGTTAGAATTAGTGACTAAACTCTGCCCTTTACACAACCTGTGGAATTTATATTTTATCATATATATGATATGTAAGATTACTGTATTATTAGATTTTCATGTTGAAAATGGAGTTTCATACTTAATTCTGGTGTTACTGACTTGTGGTTAAAGTCGGACTTGAATTTCTCTCTATAACACTAGTTTGGGATTTTCTGTGTTTTGTAAGGAAATGGATGAATGAATACTAGGATGGGTGTGGGGAAGAGGAGGAGGACAGGCCTATGAAAAGATTGTTTCCTTAAGCACTGAACTTCTACCTGCATAAACCATTGGTAGAGAGAATTGCAAAACCCTGGCTGAACTACAAATCTCTGGGTATGGTTAGATGGGAGAGGGTTTGAGTAAGGCATTCCATCTTGGGGCTTAGTTCTAGTGTGCATTCCAACACTGTAGCTGTGACTCTAGACCTAATAAACCATAACTTCTCCTCAGAGCCATATGGATTATTTAGTCACCACAGCTGCCACGCATGCACACTACCAAGTCTGGCATCTCCTCGGTGTGCATGGGTGTGCTTGCGTGGTGCCCGTTAATGTTAATGGGAGTTAGGAATGTGCACACAGAGGATAAGAGCCTCTCCTGAGACAAAAGTCCTGATTACATTTCTCTGGGAAGAGGACTTAGTGTACCTATACATCAGCTGCTTTTCTAAATGAAATACTTGGTTACTTTAAATTCTCATTCCCTTTCCAGATTCCCTGAACTAGTTAGATCAATGAATTCTCATTAGTCTCTGATTACTTGCAAAATTTCATTTAAAACATATGAAGTTATTTTTGATTGAAATGGGGACAAAAAGCTTTTGAAATTGCATATTATTATTATTTAAACAAAAGGTTTCTACAGGCTTTCAGATGTACCAAGCCTTGCATATAAGAATTTATAGCGGAATTATTGGGAAGGACTTAGGAAATAATTGAATGGCATTTGATGGGGGGAGTCACTACATTGAAAAGAAATAAGTGTGATGGCAAGCTTACATGTGCATGTTATCTTTACTATCCAGGTGTCCTCAAATGAGGGAGAATTGACTTAGGCGGTCTCATAAGTTTTGTTTTTCTTTTTCTTGCCCTCTCCCTTTTCTTAAAAAAAAACTATGGATGAAGGTAGTTGGAATTCATAGTCAGATATATCATTTTCAACTTGGAATAGGAACTAGAGCAGGAAATTGATTTTATATTTATTATGAAAGCAAGAACTCTGCCACCAACTGACAGCCATCCATGTTTTAGTTTTGTGATAATTGTTCACAGACATTACTCTGCAGTTGGTCCAGGTTATTTATAATGTTGATTGGGAGTGTTGGTCCATTAAAAGGTATGTGTATAATGAATATCTTTAATTAAACCAAGTAATATTGAAATATTTTATTTTTCCTTTACATTGGATCTTGGGTCTAGGATTAACTGTCAGCACTGGTAAGAACAAGTTACAATAGATTGTGCAATGATTTCTCTGGCATCATGGATGTATTTATTACCATTTTTGAACAAATTATACTAACATGAAAAGTTGTGTTTGAAATGATTGTGTGCTAGATAAGGCGATACATTACAGGAATGGTTGGGTTTATGGAGCTTTATGTAGAGGTTTCCTCAGAAATTATAGCACAGGGCTGTCACTATAAAACCCAGTGATACAGTTGGTAATAACATACAGTGAAGATATTTTTAGATTTTCACTTGTTATTCAAATAAGTGAGAACCCTTCAGTTTTTCTCGTCATATTTCTCTGTTGGAATCAGTAAAGGAAAAAATGAAGGAAATTCTTTTAACTATGGATGGGGTGTGGGTGTTTGATTTGTCTGAATTTCCTCTTACCACTTGTTAGAACAGTGATGTGATACTGAGGATCTCCTTAGGAATGCATTGACATTTTGGTTCTTGACCTTTGACTGATCAAGTGTAGAGACTGAGTGCCTGAAAATGAAATGATGGACCTTATAAACATAACTTCTATTTTTTCAATGTATTACATGAATTAATTTTAAGTTACCTAAATTTATGGGTTTTTCTTTCTTTTTTCTTTGAGGTGCTGGGGATGGAACCCAGGGCTTCTCACATGGTAGGCAAGGGCTCTACCACTGAGCTATACTCTCAGCCTGGCACTTTGTTTTAATAAAGGAAATATTTCTTTTTTTTTTTTTTTGGTGGTACCGGGGATTGAACCCAGGGGCATTCTACCTCCGAGCTACACCCCCAGCCCTATATTTTTATTCTTTTTATTTTGAAACAGGGTCTCACTAAGTTGCGGAGGGCCTCACTAAGTAGCTGGGGCTGGCTGTGAACCCGGATCCTCTGGTCTCAGCCTCCCAAGTACTGGGATTACAAGCGTGAGCCACCACGCCCGGTTAAAGGAAATATTTCGTACACTCAGTGTAGTCAGTCTAATAATGTTATAGTTTCTAACATTAATCAGTTTCTTTTTTGACTGATTTTTATTATGACTGCTTTTTAATTACTATGATTATTATGTCACTTTTAAATTTCTAATATTTTGCAAAATAATGATTTGCCATCTAATAATGTTTTCCAGAACCAAACCATAGGCAGTGTGAGTGCTTTGTCTTAACCTGAAAATTAGTTTAAAGTTTATATTTAGCTGACTGTTATTCAGTGAGTGAATTATTTTAGAAATATAAACATTTTCCCAAATGTAAGAAAGGCAGCTGTCAACCATAGTAATATGAAAAAAGGCTAAGTTCTTCCCATTAAGTTTTCTCTTTTAGTTTTAAATGTTAGCAGTGATGGCCAAGGCCACAGAATTTCTAAGTGTCTTCATCCTTAGTTATAAGTTGATGAGCTTTTGTATAGTGAACTGAAAAGGCAAGGCTCTCTCCTCTAGAAGGTTTCATCCATTTAATAAAAATAACAATAAAAATTGCTGCCATTTACTGAGCAACCTCTATGTGCCAGGCATTGTGCTGGGTGAAAAGTAATATAATTTTGGGAAAAATTCATGTAATGTTTATGTTGTATTATTTCTTAAACTTGTAACAGCCTGCAAAGGTATGTATTTTAAATCTCAGTTTGTGGGTATGGAAAGCTGACTCTGAGAGGTTCAATAATTTGCCACCGGCCCCATAGTGAGTGGGAACCCAGGCTTTCCTTGCAGAGATAGTAGTGGAAATTGTTGATTCAAAGAAGATGGCAAAACCTTAGCTTATAAAAATGTGGTCAGGTCCAAAGTGACACTGAGTGGCAGCAGAGCTGTGGTCAGCGCTAGTGTAAATATTTGTAGACAACCATGTTTTACAGACTTCAGTTTAATGGCAAAAATCTGCCCTAAATGC